>JADFUC010000010.1:0-165665 GCA_019722365.1 Lithospermum erythrorhizon
ATCAGTATACTTCGTTCAGTTACGTATTGCTAAAAGCTTTGGCCAGAATATCATTTATAATTTAGTAGTGTTTCCATGGAAAGAATTTTTATCTTTGAAATCGGGTTAGGTGGAGATTTAGAATACGATAGCGGAGAATTAGCAGAAGCAGAAACGGGACTCGAGTTTTTAATATCTATTAAATACATTATCCTCGCGTCGTCATCGTCGTCATGACCCATCTTCTTTCCTCATTTTGGCGAGGTAAAGCCCTCCCCACTTAAAATTTCATTTTGTTTCTCTCTTGATTGTCATTTCCCGAGCTGGTCGGTTGTAGAATATTGTTCTCCCATTCGTTCTCTTGAGTTAAGGTAAGAAATTTCAAGTCTTCGAGATATTTCTTGGTTTTGAATAGTTGACTTTTGGTTGACTTTATAATTGAATTTTATGATAAATCTTAGTTGGTTATGGGTTCGTGACGTATATATGTGATGAATTCGTGATTTCAAGGCGCTCGTTTGAGGGCGTTAAAGATTGAGTTGACTTTTCTAGGTTTCGGTTGACTTTTTGAGGTGATATTTTCATAAGGCTTTTTTAAATGTGTGGGAGTTTAGTGGGCGCTTATTATAGCTATTGTGATGTTAAATCGGTGATTTAAAATTCATTAAAGAAGGTTAGGTTGAAAAAGTAATATTTTGTTGAGATATAATTGATATTTTGGAGTATAGATTGTTAATTAGGGACACAATTTGATTAACTAGAATGACATATAAAGTTAATTTGTAATGATAAAATTGATAAGATGGAATTTTTAGTGAAGCGTCGATTTGGTTGTGTCCGATGAGTTTATAATTAGATAGTTTGCGAGTCGTATTAGACCGTTAAGAAATCGTTCGATGAGAGTTGGTAATGTTTATTAGAAAGCGTAATTCTTGGTATTGGTTCACGAGTACACTTTACGGTTGTTCTTAGGCCTTGACCTTGAGGAAGAACGCGTTCGTGTCGTTTCTTCGTGAGGACTTTAATGATAGCTAAGTAAGTGATACTTATCTCGCGTGTATTACCTTGTACTTCTTTTAAATGGTGCTTTTTTGTCCTTGTATTATAATTATGTGTAAAGGGGTACTTCTGAGTCTTTGTAATATAATTATGTGTGAATGGTGTATATGTCCTTGGCAGTATGATTCTGCAGGGGGAATGGGCCTTACATGTAATGGTTGTGCAGATTATGTGAGCTTTAATATGATTATGTGACTCGATACTGCGGCGTTGAAGAGAATTTGGTTTGAGGTAAGTGATGGCCTGAACTCCCAACTTATATTTACGTATTATGTGGCCCTTGGCGGCACTTGTGGTATTTATGTGGCTTTGTCGGCGCTTGTAAATTATGGCAGCGGCGGTTGTGATTGATTCTGATTGTGTGATGTATTAGTTGTGCTTTCTTTATTGTTGGAAGTAAAGTAGTTGGTTATTGAGAGAGATTAATTCGATGGAGTTATGTATGATTTTGAGGTGACTTGGTATTAGGATATGACTATAGTTGGGACTCACCCAGGGATTAGGTGACCTCTCGCTACTTGCAGGATATGTGGCCCAATGGCCTATCTTCACGGTATAAGCGTGCGGTATGATTCTCTTTGATCGACTTTGGCGTATTGCATTGTCGAGGTGGCCACATACTACGGTATGGCGTGCGGTTTATTACTATACTGCGGTATAAGCGTGCGGTATGATTCTCTTTGATCGCTTTCTTTGTGTGCGTTATCGAGGTAATGGCCTATCTTCTGGTATAGCGTGCGGTTTGGCCATACTACGGTATAAGCGTCTTGATATGATTCTCTTTTGTCGCTTTCTTTGTGTGCATTATCGAGGTGGCCTATACTACTGATAGCGTGCGGTATGATTTTCATTGATCGCTTTCTTGTGTGTGCATTTGTTGTCGAGTGATGGCTACATACTACGGTATAGCGTGCGAGTTTGGCCACATACTCACAGGTATAGCGTGCGGTTTGTACATACTACGGTATAGCGTGCGGTATGACTCTCTTTTGATTACTTTCTTTGTGTCGTTGTTGATGTATTTTTATCTTTACTTGATTATATGGCGTGCGGTGTGCCTTATACTTTGTGTATAGAGATAAGTCTTATACTTTGTATAGAGATGCGGTGTGCCTTATACTTTGTGTATAAGTGCGGTTTGGCCTTATCTTTACTTGGTATAGGAGTCTTGAGGTGTTGATTTGTCCATTCCTGCTTGAGGTAGACGGATTGGTATATGCGCGTTAGAAGGGATAGTATCTTGGTGGGGATATGAGATAGGAGGTTTGATGGCCCCAGGGTTTTTTTAGTCGTTGTTGAGTCTCTGTGATTTCGTTTGGGTGATTATGTGCCCAGACCTCTATTATATATTCATGTGTTATGTAGAGACTTCGTAATGGAATTATGTTGTGTATGACTTTTTATCCACGATAATCACGTATACATGTATTTTATTCATGTTGTCTGATGACTATTCACAATGCTTGTTGTTGTGCTAGTAACGGTGCTTTGATGGTTATACTTCATTTTTAAGCGTCGACCTTAATAGTAACTATTTTCTTGAGGATCACATTATTTTGATTTAGCCTTACCGGCATTCTTGTCTTTTGTTAGATATGTTACATATATCTTAGGTGGCTAATGGATGAGATACACTGGAATGAGAACATTAGGAGCGAAATTATAAGCGAAGTTTACATGCTGTCATCGATGATGTTGATGATATTTATATATATATGTTGGAAAATGGATTCAAATGTGCTAGAATATAAATCTTGTCCCAACACGACGATACCGTGGAGGTAAATAAGTTCTAAAGTATACTAAATGGAAAATACAGGAAGATAAATACGTACTTAGGTTATCTGGATTCAAGATATATTACTCGATCATATTAAGAAATGCATATATTTGGAAGGTCTTACGAGGAACATTAGTTGTCGTAGGAGGTATGATTGTAAAATGGGGGTAGTACTTTAAAGGCTGAACTAAGATAAGTGATGATTGAGTTGTATATGCATGAGTTATGAGAGGTTAAGATATATGTTTAAGTTATTGTGTGTTTGAGGTGTATATTATATTGGGAATTAGCTATACTTGGAAAGATAATAGATAGAGAAATACCTCTTTGTAATTAAGGTGTCTTGTGAGTAAATTTGTTGACGTAGTGTGGGTTATTGATTGTTAGTTAGAGAAGCTAATAGAGGATTTTATTTTTGTGTGAGTAACCTATAAAAATAATACTCTTGGGAGTATATAGTCTCTAAATAGGTGAGAAATCTAAATTATTCTTATTAGATGCGTCGGGTAGGTTAAACATGTGCTATTTATTTTCACTGAAAAACTTTTCGCCGACTCCTTATTTCTTGCTATGGGCGTTCGTACAGGTTGTTGCGGATAGCCGATATGCGTTGGCAGTAAGCTGCGTACCAGCGAAGATAAGCGATAGTGGCTTAGGGCCTCAGCGATCGTACTTTTATCTTGCTTGAAGTTTTAAACGTATATAATTTTTATTGACTTCGAGTTGTGTATAACAAATTGTTTGATGTCATATTTATATTATGATTTTTGATATTTGTTGTCTTATTAGTTGGATTCGCCCCGATGGAATGAGTTATATATTGTTTATTTATGATGTAAAGAAGTCATTTTTTATTGTTATCCATGCGTTGGTGACTCTACGATATCTGAGTTGGTGACGGTCCTGACCTCGGGGGGCTTGCAGGCGAGATGGATTACACGTCTTGATGTGCACTTATACTTTACGTGTATAAGTGCGGTGTGCCTTGCTACTTTATTGTGTATAAGTGCGGTTTTTGGCCTTATCTTTGCGGTATAAGTGCGGGGTGATTATTGATTAGTCCGTTCCTGCCGGGTAGGCAGTTGAGTATATGCGCATTAGAGGATAATTGCTCTTGGTGGGGATATATGAGAGATAGGAGGTTTGATGACTAGAGTTTTAGTCGTTGTTGAGTCTATTGTTTCTTTACGAAATTGTGATAACTGCTTGGGCAACCCATTATATCCTCGTGTAGTATATTTAAGATTTCTGGAGTATGTTGTATGAGCACGATTAGATAGTCCTGAATATATGTATATTATTCGTATTTGAGTTATTAAATTATGACTATCTGGATTCGGTATGTGAAGTTCACCACGTGTTAAGTTTCACTAAGCCCGCTGACTTCGCCCGCACCCCATTTATGGGCGGCATTTTTCATTGTGCAGTTGACGGTGGCTAGTTAGACCAGAGGCTGTTGGAGTGTGTGTTCAGTGGTAGGTGAGCACGGGTGGGTGGCGAGGATCTCGCGGTCTCATTTTGATGTGTTGTCAACCGGTTTTTCATTGTTGTATTTCCTTTTGAAATCTTTGCTTGTCGGTGTAGTCGTTTTGTATTTAGGATCTGATGCGTATCATCTGTTGTATGCCGGCATTACTTTTCTTTGGGTTATGTTATTGTATATATTTATGGGTTCGATATCGGTGATGGATTATAAATTCTTGAAGCATTTTGATTTGGGAAACTTAATTGTAATCGCATTTTGGATGAAGCAGGTGTATTTTAAAGCGGAGTCGTCGCGTCGGGTTGGTGACTCTGGCGTTCAGTTTTAATGACGCTCGCCTCGGGCGGCCGACTGGGGCGGAATCGTTCTGACTAAAAGCTGACACCGCAATCGTAAAATCAATCACGGCCGCCAGAGCAAGCCATAGAAATCTGAAAGTGCCAAGCCAAGGCCGCATCGCTTCTAAAGTGCCGACAAGACCCACGAGAAACTTAAAAGTACCCGACAGGCCCGCGAGAACTTCTGCGGTAATAAGTGGGAGTTCGAGCCATCGGCTTTACCTGGTAGTCTTGATACTACGAGAATAGAGTCACGTAATCATATTATGGCACAGCATGTCAGTACCCACATTCGTAAATACCATTCTCACGTAATCATATTCTGAGGACATGTACACCATTTAAAGTAGAGGCATAGGTAATACACGTGAGATAAGTACTCACCTTGGTTCATGATAAGAAGCGTCCGTCTAATCCGTCCAAATGTTTTCAACATTTCGTCTAATCAAGCGCTTGAAATTACAATTACTACTTTCATGAAATTTTAACCACTTATCTTAATTAAATTCTGACTTTTCAAAACATTTTAGTTACAAATTGACAACTTAAGTATAGATTGCTAATTATATTTCAAAGACTATTAAATAGCGAATTGACTATAAACCAAATCTCATGTCGATCGACACACTTAGCAAAAATACTCCAACCCATTATCAACGATTTGATCTACCCAAAATATCAACTTTTCAACTAATCAAACCCATTTCAACAATAGCAATCCGAAGCCGTTTACTGCCAAAATCTAATAAACTAATTTCAACATATTTGATCCATCGTCAGTATAATCCGCACGATACCCTTGTCCCAAGTTTAAGTGATAATTATGCCAATTTAAATCCCAAAACTCCAAAGTCAGCAAATCGCTCGAAAGTCAACTACGACCATAACAACACTTTCTATCCCAAATATCGATCATTATCAACTCTTAGATTATAATCTAAACTGTAAATAATTATGATGATAATATCTCATAAAAATCGAAGTCGACCCAAATTTCCAAAAAGTCAACGGCCCTAAAACGTCGAGAATTCCACATCCAAACATGAAATTTCAAGTCAAGAATAACTAATTTAGAACCAAAGTCGGTGGAGCAATAAAAATCAAATTAAAAAAAGTCAACTAAATCTTCGACTCAAGGCGATCTCCCAAAATATTCAAACAAAGATCGAAACTTTTTTACCTTGAAGCAGCGAGGGGCAGGTGAGGGAAAGCTACCAAAATTTGAGGTCCAGCTTGCGAAGCGGAGGAGAAATGAAGAAGAAATCAAAGGGGGGGAGGGTGATTCACGTCCGAGGAGGAAGAGGACTTTGATCCGCTTTGTTTTCCATTTTGGGTTAGGCGAGGCGATTAATGGGCTTAAATGGGTTGGCTCGTTTAAGTTATTAATGAAACCGATCGTTTAATCGATCGATCTTTCGTTTTAACTTATTTCGAGCAATCAACTTTCAAACGTTAACATTGATATGCTCAAATTATATTGCAAAACACCCAAATAATATCATTTCCATTCGATTAAAACTTTAAAATTCTAAAATGCCTAATATACTTTCTGCGCCAGGCCGATTCATTTGTATTTTAAGTATTCAGCTTGAGATTTTTTTTTCCTCGAAATACTCCACCGAGCAACTAGTATACTATTTGATAATATTAGTAGACGGGGTTATTACAATCACCACGCCTTATAAAATTTAAATTGCTAAAGGAAATTCACATTCGAACAATACGTTAGATAATCTCAGCCGCGCCTTCGACACTCCGCCCATCGGCTAACATCCGCGACACATGCGCTTTCAACTCTCGATATAGTACCTATTTTCATGGCTCACATAATATCTTATGTCGAAATGACTTAAAGGCGTGACCTCTTACACCCATGCCAAGGAGCATTCAACGACAAATTTTTCTTATTCGAGCTTATCATCTTATCTTATAAACAATATATATATTATTACCGCTTGTTATTATCATTATCGATCTTAGTGTTATAAACACCCATAGTTGCCTCACGAAATACCACTCAAAATTAAAATTCCGCGTCACATGCGATGCGATCGTCCACTCATGGTGTCACCAAACTCCTCCGTTATCAACGATTAAGTTCATTCATGAAACGAACTCCATATCAACCCAACTCACCCGATCAGCCATTAGCGTTTCCTTGACATTTGAATAGTAATTACGAAAGTCTCCCCCGATTCTGGAGAAATAAGTATCAATTTCGTCACCTAATTATTCCACCGTATGCAATGCCACTGCGTCTTGTCAAGTCTTAGTACTTATTAGTACCTTGCTAACTCAATTTCCGCTAACTGCTCCTCCAAAATATGCGGATATACAACATATTTGATCCTACAAATGACTTATGATTTCATTAAGAATCGCTTAGATCAACTTTACACGCACTAAAGAAATTTCATGACCTAATATCACTTTCTCTTTATCCTTCCTGAGATTAAGCTTCCATTTTCATCTTATTACCCGCAGTGACTTACTCATACCACATCTTTCACGTCCATATTCACTGACAGAGGGCAATGATATTATTTATCCCCGATTATTCAGTATACAAGAAATTCTTAATTATTTTAAAGATCGACATCTTACACCATGATCGAGTGCCCGATCCAGTACATGTCACGAGGAATCCTCCTCGACTAACCTCTTGTACCATGGTTCTTGTGATTGCTCGACTTATCAACAACTTCAAATTGACACGGTGAATTCGCTTTCGATAACTTCCGATATAAATCTGTCTCCCTCGTAAATCCTCGAACATATTCATCGCGTCGAGTCTCGAAGGTTTGACCTAGGTTTACATCCTCAAGTATAACCATGCCATATCACCAAGATAAACTCCACTCGACCACCGAACCCCTACTTAAGCTGTAACGACCGAATTCGGTACGCACGAGTGAGAGTCATTAAAATCGGAACACCCGAGTCGCTGGCGATGGGCGACTCGGTTTAAAAACACAATTCGTTTCATCCAAAATATGATCACAATTAAGTTTCCCCAAATCAAAAGCAGTTTTTAAAATTTATAATCCGAAATGCAGTGATGTCGAAGCAATAAACCCATTATATATATACACAACGTATCGAAATAAAGTAATGCGGAAGGTACCTGAAAGGAAGTAAGTCTTGTACTTTCGAGGAATACAAAACTGACAATGCTTGAAACCAAAGAGGCTAAAAAGTTTCAAAGGAAATACAACAATCAAAGCAGTTGACAACACCGTCAAAATTAGGCGTGAGGATCCTCTGCCACCCGATCTGCTTTAGCGCTTTCGGAACAAAATTCTCAAAGCGGCTATTGGGCAGTACCGTCTGTCGACTGGCGCGAATGAAATGCCGCCCGATGCGAAAGGGGTACGTAATCGAGAAGCTTAATTGAAACTTAACACGGTGAACTTTTACCATGCGGGCAGGTCAATCAATAATATAATAGTCAAATATGAATAAAATACATATATCTGGGATGACTACCTAAAAGGTCATCTGACATAATTCAGCAGAAGTCTCGGACATAATACATGAAGATATAATAGGAGGTTTTATTGACACACTTGAATTTCGAGAGAAAGAAATCGATAGACTCAACAAACTAAACTCTAGTCATCGAACCTCCTATCTCGTATCCCAGCGATTATACCCGACACTGTCATTATATGCTAATTCCAGTCTACGTAGGAATGGACTAATCAATAATCACCCTTATACCGCGAGTATAAGACCGAAAGCCTCACTTATACACAAAGTATAAAATGGCGCACACTTATACACAAAGTATAGACACGTCGTGCTAAATACACTAAGTGAGGCACGCATTTCTTGCTCTGTGGTATAAAACCACCGCTCTTATACACTAAGTATAAAGGCGCGCGGCTCTTATACGCTAAGTATAAAGCGCGCTTATACACTAAGTATAAGGCCTTGCGTATCGTCGTATCACGCGAAAGGAAGGAGAAATCGCCTAACCTTGTCGTCGACATAGGTCAAATCCGATACCGAGTTACCGAGAGTCATAGATAACTGCAACCATAGCTCTCGATAACCCGGCTACTTTCTACTCCCAAACCGATATCGAAACCGCCATTTCGAAACATCTCCTGTCGTGGTAGCGCACAATCACCGACAAGGCCCGCAGAAATCATAAGTGCCCGACAGAGGCCACATAAATCGAGAGAAAATATGAGTTGGGATTCCGAGCTATTCTTTACCTCGAAGCAATGTGACGCCACGGGGAATATAATCACGTAATCATATAACAATTACATGTATGTCATTCTCATTTAATCGTAACACAATAACATGTATATCATTCTCACATAATCATATCCAAATAACGTATTCCACCTTGATTTAAAGTAGAATGCATTAAGTAACACCCGTGAGATAAGTACTCACTGCGCTTCGTAAAACCTTAGCGAAAGACAATCGAGGTAGCGCCGCTTTTTCTGATGACGCCTACTTGACAACGGAAAGTATAATCGAGACCCTCACTACTTATGGCGGCGTTCTAGAGATAACTTGACTCTTGGGGAACTATCTTTAAGCGGTCTAACATAGCGGATAAACTGCTCGAATTATAATCCCGTGAGACCTTTGACCAATCGATCCGTATAATTCCGTCGATTACTTAATAAATTACAAATCGACTTATAAATCATTTTAGTTAATCGGCGAGGTCTATAATTAGCAATCTATGCCCGAAATATCAATTATAACTCGACTTGGAATTAACACTTTTTGACGTAACTCCGCTTTAATCAATTTTAAATCGCGATTTAATATCCATGACAACTATATTAAAGTCCCCGATATAACCTCACTTACACATTTAAAGTCTTAGAAAAATATCAACCTACAAAAAGTCGAAAACCTAAAAAGTCAACCGACTGGCGATCCTGAGCAACCTACAAATCATGAATTAAATCGCTTATATGCGTCATAGAACCCATAACAAACTAAGATTAAATCATGCAAAAAATTGAGTTATGGAAAAAGTCAACCAAGAAAAATAAACCAAAACTCTAATTTCTTACCTCAAATTCGTAGCGAAAGGTGATAGAAAGTCTTAGCAATCAACTTGAGGATGTTTATATCTGACAAAGAAGTGAAGAATCGGAAGAAAAAAATTTCTTTTTTGCTCTGGGAATCTGAGGCCAAGCTCTCTAAAAATGGAGGGATGATTTGTGATATTTTGTGTGAAATAGTGTATATTAAGGATGACTTAGATTCTTAACTCCCCAAGTCACGAAAACCACACGGGAGCAGCGAGATCGAGTTGCTCCGGACAACTGCTTGATCTAACCAAATCGAATTGCCCCGGTTATTCCTACTAAATTATAAATGTAATTCGGCTCTCAAATAATTTACAAAATAATATTATACATTAAAATTATTTATCTTATCCCGGGTCCCTTGTAGGCGAAAAATTAAATTTTTTTTTTTCGTAGCAGGTTATTACATAGCTTATTGTTAACGGATGAACGAAACTCTTTTCTTATTATTGAGCCTCGATTTTTATCCGCCACGACTTACTTACCATTTCGATCAAACCTTGGGTTTCACGTTTCCTTATAATCACAGCGTCTAATTTATGAGTACATCATACACTTATAAACCCATTGATAATGCTTTTACAATTCAACCTCGAGTATAAACGTATATTAATTAGCCTTCGTCCTTAATTACTCGACGTAAAAGTACCGTTGCTCATTTCTGCCACAGCATCAATTATTAAGACACTTGATATCTATATAATTCCCGATATCTAATAATATTTCGATATGCAAATGCCGGCGTATATATATATATATATATATATATAAAAACTTGTCGTCTTGATCTCCATATAATACCAGGTTACCCGTCTCGACATATACGCTTCTTCAGCGTGCGTCATATTAACATAATCGGGTTCACGCGTCTCATAGCCAATACATCTCGTCGAATACGCCACGAGAACACAAAATTCAAGGTAGTCGTAAAGACAAATGCCTTGAGTCCACGAAATCTTAGTGGCGTCTCGGCGGTCTGGTTCGGAAAGAAAAGAACTCAAAACCGAGCGACTGTAACCCAGCCTTTGCGACCTTTGAAACCTAGAGCACGTAACACGGGCACCAAGAAAACAAAGCACAGGCTTTGATACCAAAAATTATAGCGACCGCCCGGTGGGCACCCGAGGTTGGGACCGTCGTCAACTTTGTATAATTAGAGTCTGTGATGGATAACAAAAAACTATTTAACATCATAAATAAAACAATACAACTTCGTCCATCGGATGAACAGCAGCAAATACAACAAGCGAAGAGTAATAATATAATCTGATACAGAATACTTGTTTTCTTGAGACAAAATAATTATTTCTTGAAACTTCAAGAAGATAGTATAATTTGGTCTTGAAGCCACCCATCGTCATCTCTTCCACGAGATGCCTTAAAACTCTTTCGGCGATGCATCTCAGGTCGTCCAGCAATGACCCTATGGGCATAAGCGCCCGCCCGTAGGGAAAATAGGGAGTCAGCTAAAAGCTGAGTGAAAATAAATGCCACAGAAGTTAACCTACCTTATCGTACAAATAAGAATAATTTAAATCTACTACTTTATTTAAAAACTTTTATAAAGAGTTATATTATTTTATATATTTACTTACAATTTAAATCTTACTTAATGACTTTCCGACCTTAAATAAACCCGTAATTACGGTCCCTTTGAAGACCTGGCTATACTCGAGTCATCAATCACTTTCATCCAACTAGATACCATCGGATTCTAATCACGATGCGCATAAGCTCAGCTTGAGTCAATCTCGGCGCTCACTTATACCCAAAAGTATAACGGGCGATAACCAACGCTCTTATACGAAGTATAAGGCGATATGGCAACTCTTGCCACAGTATAAAAGAAAATAACAACTGACTCTTATACCCGAAGTATAAAGTACGATAAACAACGCTCTTATACGAAGTATAAAGGCGGTAAACAACTCTTATCTTGAGTATTATAAAGTTGATAAACAACGCTCTTATATACCCAGTATAAAGTACGATAAGCAACCTTCTTATACCGAAGTATAAAGGCGATAAACAACGGCGCTATAAAGCCACCTAACTTCGCTTAACCATCGATTCTAGGGGTCATGCCACAATACCGAAATTAAGCACCGAGATGCATTATAACTCCGACCATCGCTCCACGGCAACCCTTTACTCGACACGGTATTAATTGTCTGACAGATAAAGCGTCTCCCGATCACGGTTCAATCATAAACTCCGGCGAATAGCAAAGTGCGAAATGCAAATGAGGCCAATAAATTACAAAATGCCTAGAGGCGCGAGAGCGGAAAATCGTGGTCGATAGCGGCTACTCTTTTACCTCAATCGCTTCAAGTAAATACGGCGCTCCGATGACGCCTCTCGACAACCAACTACTTTACTCCAATGACATTAAAGCCTTGAGCTAAGCGATACACTGTCGTAAATCAATCACGACCGCCCGACAAGGCCATAAATCCAAAGTGCCGTGAGACCCGCGAGGAAATACAAAAGTGCCCGACAAGATACGGAAATACAAAAGTGCGAAGCCGAGGCCACAGAAAATACAAAGTGCGAAGCGAGGCCGCGAACTATAATAGTAATATAAGTGGGAGTTCGAGCCGGCCAGCACGCAAACCCGGAGTCAACCCGATGCGCAGAATAGAGTCCGTAATCATATTATGGCTCCTTGCGTAAATCTTACCGCCATTACATGTATACCATTTCCACGTAATCATATTCTGAGGACATGTACATTTAAAATGAAGTATATAAGGTAATACCACGTGGGGTAAGTACTACTTGGTTGTGATAAACAAGCGTCCCGTGTCGATCCAAATGCTTTCCAGCTCGTCTTATCAAAACGAGAAATTACAATTACTACTCGCGAAAAATTTAACCACTTATCTTGTAATTAAAATTCTGACTTTTGACCCATTTTAGTTACAAATTGACAACAGAGTATAGATTGCTAATTATGTTTTAAAAGACTATTAAAATGGCGAATTCAACTATCTCGACCAAATCCACATGTCATTGACACATAACCAAAAATACTCCAACTTCTTTATCAACCAATTTCAATCAACCCAAAATATCAACTTTTAAATTGTCAGCCGTTTAACGACCTCAAATCCGAAGCCGTTTCTTTACTCAAAATCTAATAAAACTAATTTTGACATATTTGATCCGATACGTAGTATGATCCGCTTCCCGATACATGATCTAAGTTTAAGTGATAATTCTATACCCCGTTTAAATCCCAAAACTCAAAGTCAGCGAATAAACAGAAAAGTCAACTCAACCATATGACACTTTCTATCTGAAATATAAATGCATTATCAGCGCTTAGATTATAATCAAGCCTAAACAATAATTATATTCAATAATATCTCGCAAAAATCGAAGTCAACCCAAAATTCCAAAAGTCAACGATACTAAGCGTCAATTCACATCGAAACCACGATATTTCAACTCAAGAATAAGCGAATTTAGAACCCAGTCGATTGGAGCAATAAAATCAAATTAAAAAAGTCAACTAAAAAGTCAACTCGGCAATCTTGAAAATATTCAAGATCGAAACTTTTGACCTTGAAGCAGCGGGCAGCGATGAAACTCTGAGATATTTGATGTGTCAAAAGCTTGCGAAGCGAATCGAAGAAATCAAAGGGGAGGTGATTCCGTCAAGGGAGAAAGAAGGAACCGGTCCACTGTTTCCATTTTGGGTTAGGCGAGGCGATTAATGGGCTTAAAGAAATAGTGAATGGTCTTATCGATACCTGAATGTATAACTCCCGGGGAATTTCAATTGTTCCGTATTAAATCCTTGTTGTTGAGAAATTTAAGTTGTGTGAAACCGATCGTTTCCATTGATGATACTTACCGTTTTAGCTTATTTCGACCCGATCAACTTTCAAACATTAACATTGATATCACTGAGGTATATTACCGCCCCCAAATAATATCATTTCCATTCGATTAAAACTTTAAAATTCTAAAATGCGAATATACTACTGACCGACCGATTATTTGTATTTTCGACTATTCAACTTGAAATTTTTCCTCGAAATACTCAGCAGAGCAACTAGTATACTATTTGATAATAATGAAATGCAGGCAGGTTATTACATAAATCGGTTGTGGTTCTCGAGGAAAACATAACCGAACAATACATTCGGTTATTTATTTTAGAACTTCATCGGTTTAGTTCGATCAGTTCCTCAATTTAGGTTATTTTACTGTTTTGGTTTCGGTCGGTTCGGTTCGGTTGAACGACTACTTTTTACCCGTAATAGTTAGGCGATGCGCTTGATCATTTTACGTATTCTTGGTCATCAATGCTTCCTTTACTTCATGAATCCTCGATAATATTTACCCGGCTATATAAGTTCACGGCGTCAACAACTTCATTATTCTATTCTTGATACTAACATGACGCGCCCACGATCAACGGTTTATATCATGTTATTCTTTAAGCAAACTAACTTCCGTTGTCGTTTGATACATCGACAATCATACTTCTCTTATTTCACGATATCCCAGGAGCTAATTGATATTCTACTCACCCAAATTCCACTCATTTTCCTGTTGTTAGTCTAGCTTTCTCCCGAGCGGCTTGAGCATTTTCAAATCTTATAATTTATGAGGATTCCACGTACAACATCATAGGATAACGTCTAAAATATATAAACACAACATTTGTATCTATTAATCTTCAACTCAACATCGAAAAATTTGTTCACAATCTTTCAATTGGAACGCTTTATATGTTATTATTTGACCAGACAACAGTATAATATCCAAACCGCCTCTCTTATCGCCTTAAATGTCACGGATCATTACATTCACGACGAAGGAATGAAATCCGTGCCATGATCGATTTATCCTATAACTTATTAAACATTTATTCGCGTCATTTTCCAATCTTAATATATGATATTGACACTTATAACTGCCAACCATCCCATCACAAATTTCCATCTCTCCAAATAAACACTTCCTTTATACATTTTTTCATACAATAGATTCATCTACAGAAACCGTGGCTTCCTTTCATTTGTACCACGATGTTCGAGCAGCTAAATTGCATAAATCAATTAAGCATTTGATAATATTGACTATTAACACCAAATTTATATTGCACATATGTAACGACCCGCCCGAATTCGGCCGCCACGAGTTAGAATCGTCCAAATCACGGACACCCGAGTCGCGATTCGATGGATGACTCAAAATTTAAAAACAGCGTGTCGCAGAAATAACCTAATAAAACAAAATACGTCTAAAAGAATAGTTTTAAGAAAATGATCCATCGTAGTCTTTAACCACAAAAGCACTTAACCTATATACAACGATACGACCAAAGTACAAAATATCAACATCTGACTCGATGCGAAATGAAATACTTGACAATAGAGGAATCGAACAACAATAAAAACAACGACGAAATTGTGAGGATCTCTGACCGCTTTAGTTGCTCACTGAGCTCACAGGCACGATCGCTCCGAGCAGTCAGAAAGCGCTATAAGCGCCCTGTCAACTGTGTAAAATAAAATGCCGCCCATGCTTGAATAGGGTGTAAGCTGCGAAACTTCTTTGAATATTTATCTCGAGAGTGGTAATTAACCAGCGCTCGCTTAGTGTAATTAAAAGGATTAATTTCGGATAGGATAGATGGATATTAGAATGTTGCTCTGACGTAAGGCCATAATATATAAGTCATTAGTGAATTCATTATCAAAGTGCATAAATTTATTGGCTCGTCAACAAAACATATCTTGATAAAGAGAATAAAATGATAATCATACATTTCAAAGAAATCAATGAGAATAATACCCCGAAATAAATTACACGACTACACTCTATCGACAACGCCAATGAGCGTCACGACCCCAACTTGACTAGACCGTCAACTCACAAGCTACCGGCAATGATGCTTACTTTCGAATCCTGACTACAGCTCGATCAACTCGGCGTTAGGGCGCGGCTAAAGCTTATTTCAATCGGCTCGACATTGAGCGCAGCACAAACACTTTCTGATCAGCTTTCGACATAAATCGGTTCTACAGCGAATGCTTTATAATCAACCTCAGCCAGCAGGGAGAAACTTATGCCGTCGACATAAGCTAACAAAAGCGCTCATGCCAGTGCAGGCAAAAAGCACCAACATACCGGTATAAAGCGATTACCGAATAATACAACTCAGCGTCGGCGTCATTGACTCGCTATCTGACTCATCCCTACATGACTCGACCAACAAAACATTCTAAACATCCGAATGTCAAAACAGCCGGAAACCACTTATCTAATACGACTCAACTACCTCAAAATGCCCAGCCGACTAACAAACAACATACGATCCATATCCAGCGGTAATTCATATTGACCATAATGACACAAAATATACATACATATATACATTACTTGAATTTGGTATGTTAATTTACACTGTGAGATAATTACTCATTGGATAGCGATATAATATCGCCTACTTTATTTAGTCCGCGTGCCTTTTCCCACAGCTCAGCGCGCAGCGAAACGGTCGATTGCAATTACAAGCACACTACTATTTTAACTCCGATTTTAATTCAATTTCTGACTTTTTCCAACCCGTTTTAGTTACAAATTACCAACAAGTATATAGATTACTAATCGTGTTTAAATAACCAATTAAAATGACGAATTTCAACCATTCGGAGCTAATCCCATAATCGGTAACACTTAACCAAAATACTAACATTTTAAACCAATTTTAATCGACCTAGAAATCATTTTCCTTAGCCAATTTATCCACATTTATAACAAAAATCGATTATAATCACCTCAAATCACTTAATCCAATCTTAGATGAAACCTCAATACCATTTAAAGTCCCAAACTCAAAGTCAACAAAAGTCAACTCTCCACAACTTAAGAAAATATCACAAAGCTTCAAACTTTCTTACCTTGATGTGTAGAAGATGAGAGAGAAATGTTTCAACAAATTTATAAAGTTTGAGAACCTTGATAGGAAGAGAGAAGGAAAATGGAGAAAGAAAAAAATAAAATTTTGGTGAGTGATGATGATGGAGTTCGGCCAAGATGGGGGAAGAAGAGGATAAGAATTATGAGATATTTGTGGTGAAGTTTATCCTTATAGAGAAATTTTAGGTCCCGATTGGTATGCGGTTTTATTTCTCCACTTTTTGTAATCAAATTCTCGTGAAAACGATTCTAAATATATTATTACCCGTGAAATATAATACTACTCATTTAATACTAGTCTCGGTATATCGATTTTATTTTCTTTTAAATGTAACGGGTTATTTCAACATATTTTATACTTTAGTTTTTCCTTAAAAATATCATCGTCCTAGATTCATTACTCATTTCAATATAACCTCAATCATGTTCCATAATTCAAACAATTTCCTCCACTTATCACCAGCTTTAAATAATCTATTTTCATCCAACTAACATCCTTGTTTCATTCAATTAATTGAGACTATATATTTAGTCTCAGAGTTTCATTATCTTGAAAAGAATGGGTTCATATCCGACTTAGTACGTTCACGTTTTGTAGACAACCCCGACTAGTGCTTATCATGCTTGTATGCTTACCATGAGTCAAACTTTCTATTCGTGGTAATTTCTCCTAGAGTTCACTCAAATGGTATATCGACTAATTTATTCTTAAAACAGTGCTTCCTCCCTGGGACTTGCCTTAACGACCCGCCACCCCAGGTCGGCCGCCCCCCAGAGTGAGAGTCATTAAAATCCGAACACGAGTCACTTAGAACCGATGGGCGACTGGGTTTAAATACAATTCGTTTCATCAAAAATGTGATCACAATTAATTTTCCCAAATCAAAAGCAGGTTTTTAAAATTTATAATCCATCGGTGATATCGAGCGACAAACCCATATATATATACACAACGTATCCCAAAATAAAGTAATGCACCGGCAAGGCTTCCCTGACAGATGATACGTCTTATATCACGAATACAAAATGACGGCCCAGGCAAGGCTAAGTTTCAAAGGAAAAATGTAATCAAAAGCAGTTGTGTGCGTAATCGGTACATGAGGATCCTGCGCCGCCCCGATGCTCGGTAGCCTTTCGAGAACAACACTCTCCAAACGACCCTCTTGCCCAGCTTATTGGCCAAATGCAATCGACTGGCGCAAATGAAATGCCGCCCGATGCGAAAAGGGGTGTAAGCGCGAGGCTTAGTGAAACTTTTAACACGGGGTGAACTTATCGTATGGAGCAGGTCAATCAATAATATAATGATCAAATATGAAAAAAATACATATATCGGGAGATACCTAAAAGGTATTCTGACGTAATTCCGAAATC
The DNA here is from genome assembly GCA_019722365.1 of Lithospermum erythrorhizon. Taxonomy (NCBI): domain Eukaryota; kingdom Viridiplantae; phylum Streptophyta; class Magnoliopsida; order Boraginales; family Boraginaceae; genus Lithospermum; species Lithospermum erythrorhizon. The sequence continues at coordinate 18,016 of JADFUC010000010.1, forward strand.
TCGGGCATAATACATGAAGATATAATGAGAAGGTTAGGCAAGCACATAATTTCGAGAAAGAAATCAATGGGCTTCAACAACTTGGCCCAAAACTACAGTCATTAAACCTCTATCTCGCGTATCCCCGCGGTATACCGTCACAATATTAAATATACCGATCTGTTACTGCGGGAATGGACTAATCAATAATCACCTACATATACCGCGGTATAAGGCCAAAACACTTTGCCACAAAGTATAAAATGGCGCGCGCTTATACACAAAGTATAAAGGCACGTAGCAGCTCATCGCTAAATGCAAGCGCGCATTTCTTATACACTAAGTATAAGGCACACGCTCTTATACACTAGAAGTATAAGACACGCATTCTTATACACTTAAGTATAAGGCACGCATGTATTATCTCTTAGTAGTATAGAGGCCCTGCCAAACAATACTTTCAATGACGATCGAAAGAGAGTCATACCGCTCTTATACCGAAGTATAAGGCCAAACCCCTTGTATTTATACCGTAGTATAGGGCCAATGGCGTCACATATCACACCCAAGAAAGGAGGAGTCACCTAATCCACTAGTAATCCCAGTATAGAATTCGCGTCTTCAGGCGCCGAGCTCATCGTAACCCAAACAACTACTCTGCTCCCCAAGCGTTATTAAATGTGCGGCTAAAGCGTCCAGCGATAAAGTAAATCAAATCCTGATCGCGACAAGGCCTAAGCGTATCAAAAGTACTGACAAGGCCACAAGCGTGCAATAGTCTTGACGAGGCCACATAATATAATAGTGCCGTCGAGGCCGCGAGGAATTCAGAAATATAAAGTTGGGAGTTGGTTGTTGCACCTACAGCGTCTTGGCGCCCGCGAAGCGATCACGTAGCATAACAATTGCGTATATGTTCGTAATCATAACCTGATAACATGTATATCACAAATCAAATGAGATAAGTCTTCCTTTATCTTTAACTACCGCATGAAAACGCTGAAAAACAATGGTGCTTGCCCTTTTCACGATCAGCCTTCATGACACCGGAAAGAAGTATAATCAAGACCCTGCTACTTATGCAGGCGTTCTAGAAGATACATAACTTGACTCTTGAGGTATCTACTAGCGATGCAACATAGCGGATAAACTATCAATTATAATCACGTGAGGACACAACTTGATCGATTCCCAGCTAAATTCCATGCATTATCGAGCTTTTCATTGCAAATGGAAGCTTATAAGTTATTCTAACTAATTAATCATCAAAGTCCATGAGTAACAATCTATACTCCGAAATATCAATTATAACTTCGACTTAGATTTACACCTTTTGACTGTAACACCGCTTTAATCAATTTTAAATACTTGATTTAACGCATCGTAACAACTATAATAAGGTCGATATAACCTCACCTGCGTTTAAAGTCTTATAAAAGCTATCACATAAAGTCAACCCCGAAAACTAAAGTCAACTTGGCCATGCGTCCTCGAAGCGATCTACAAATCACGAATTCGTAAAACCGAATCGTCTGAGAACCCAACCAACTAAGATTTATCATAAAATTCAATTATGGAAAAATCAACTAAAAGTCAACTATGTCAAAACCCAAGAAATATCTCGAAAGACTTAGAATTTCTTACTTAACTTTCGAAGAAGAATGATGGGGAACAATATTCTGACCGATGCTGAGTTTGAGCGACAATCGAAGAGAGAAATGGAAAATGAAATTTTTTAAGGGGAGGGTGAATATTTCGGCCAAAGCACGCCATGAAAAAGATGATGATGAAGTGTTTGATAATGATGATGTGGAAGATAAGCATGACTAGATATTTAAAACTTCGAGTCCCCAGATTCGGTTTAGATTTATTTCTCATTTATCGTACTTAAATCTCCACGAACCGATTCCAAGATAAAAATATTTCATGGCAAAAACTACTAAATTATAAATGTAATTAGGCTCCAAAATTTTTACGAGAAATAATATTGTCATCGAGATTATTTAAAATATCCCGAGGTCCCGCGCCCGAAAGAAAATTTAAAAATTTTTTTTTTTTTTAAGTAACGGGTTATTACAATCCCTTCTAATAAAAATTTCGACTCGAGAAATTTAACAACCCATCAAACAATCAAGCGGAACAATATAATAACACAAAATCAAATATCGCGCGAATAAAAACTTGATACTAACAAAACTTTCTTTGTCGGCCAGGTGAAATGCGATCGACCCAGCTTCTCGCGTCCCTACTTGAAAACACGTAGTCTCTCGTAGCCATTTGTTGAAATTCTAAGATTCGATCCACAAGCCTTGGTTGAACTCTCTTATGGTGAAAATCTCCCGTCAATACCCGACGTCAAAAACCGACTCGGTATTTACGTCTGCGGGTCGCTTTTGATTTCCCCTTTTTCTACTTTCCCGGTCGTAGGCTACTACGTTTGCCTTCCAGGTTGGTACTCAATAGTCAAGTCACCAATCGCGATGAACTCCGTCCGCTCCCCTGCGCCTCAAATTCAAATCTGCGTCGGAAGATATTTCAAGCTGCTTTGTGATGTCCCATTAAAAAATGGCATTAGCCACGTACGGATAATGTCTCACAACTTGATACACTTATTATCGACAACTGGCTCGAAATCATGGGTCGGATAGTTATTTACCGTATTTCTCAATTATTAAGGGAAGCATAGGCAATCACCTTCCGATTACGCATCGAGCCTTTGATCCACGTGCGAAGCATCAGCTATAAATCACGTAGCCACCGAACCCGAGGCCCAATTATGTCGCTGGCCTTGAGCGAAGTCAACTTCCCGCTTTAGTATCACAGGCGGTCTCGCGTCGTTGCTTATCCCCGTCGCGGAACCCGCACTACGGTCAGTAAGTCGCAATCAAGGAAAAAGAACTTGATGAATGCTCCTATAAGAACGGTAGCGAGAAACTCACAACTTTCGGTCACGCAACGTGGGGCGCTCCCAATTATTCCTGACACTCACGCCCATTGGATCGGCAAAAATACCTCGCAGAAATACGCTGACCCGGGGAATTGCACTTTCGCCAGCAGGAACTCACATTTGGAAAACTTGGCATACAAGCTGGTGTTGTCTCGAGGTCCTCGGCCACAGTCTGCAAATGCCTGCCAGTGTTTCTCGCTCCCCTACGAATATCGGAATAGCCATTTAATGGGAATACACCTGAGCTTCGTCGGATACTCCCGAAACACCCGGTTCATCAAATCCATAAAAGGCTTCGGTGCATTTGGCCAATCAAATGGCATCCTTTATAAACTTCATAATGTCCATAGCAAAGAGATGGGAAAAGCGATTTGCCGGAATATCTCTTTTGGTCGTCAGCCCATTGATAACCGGACCCATAATCGATCTTCGAGAACACGCTTGGCATCCTTGACTAATCAAACAATGCGTCAATTAAGGGAAATGGGTTTCGGTTCTTAATGGTCAACATTCGGCTGCCTATAGTCGTCGCAGCGACCTCATTCGAACCCATCGCTTCTTTTTTCACAGAGCAACAAAGTGCGCGGGAGATACGCTCGATGCGATGAATCCGCGTGTCGACAACTAATATGGCGAGTCCATGATTCCGCAATTAAATTTGGAGCCATCATGCGGTGGAAGAGAAATTGGTCTTAGTACGGGGAATAACCTCAATAGGAAATTCGACCTCCGCTACAGTGCTTGACCCGAGTAAGTCCTCGGGGAAAAAATATCATGAACTCTACAACAAACCGCGCATCCTCCGGTCTGTTCTCTTTACTCTATTCAAATCAACCGCGTATCGAACCCGATACACCCTTTCGAATCAATCTCACAGCCTCAGTGCGATACAAAACTTCGAAGGCAAAAATCTTTGTCTCCCTTGAAATCGGATATAAATTGGCACAGAACCTAGTAATCTCTTTCAGGTGGCAATCAATAACGGCATGATGTTTTGACGATCCATTTTTGAATACAAGGTCAAAATCGAGAAAGCTCAAATGGAAGTAAATCCAGCGAGACAACAAGCCCGGGCCACCAGCAATCAAAGGAAAGTCTCACATATGCAGTCAACCGGCCCGACCTCCCTACGGGTGTCATAATCTCGAAGTGGAGCGAGCAAGGCACGCCAGCATCTGAGATAAAGCGAGAAACAAAACTACGAGAAACAAAAGAATCGTAGCCGAGAATCAACAACGCCTGGCTTTCGAAATATAAATACGAAATAATGTACGCATCACCGCTCTACAGGGTATCTGCGCCTCTGATGTGTAACGCCATGAATCGCCTCGACCGGCTCCTTCGGTAACTGCCTTGTGGCCATTTTCCTCAGTCTACAATTTCCAATATCCAAACCTCTTTAACCGTTGAATGGAAACCACCACGACTCCCCGATAACCGCCTACGGCCAGTGAGCTGGTCTTTGAAGCTCCCCTGCGGGAAAATTTGAGGGACACTCCTTCGCCCGTATGTCTGGCTGGCTGGCGTCGATAGCATAAGACCGCCTACTCGGCGGTCCTGCTGCGTATTGCAATCGACGCCGCGGTAACAACGGATACCTCTACGGACCCCGGAAGACTACTCTGGACCCCGCCCGGATCCTCGCGGCATCCGCGTCTGAAGGGTAATGCTTATGCTTCCGGAAGGCGGGCTGGCCGAACTTGATGACTGCCAGGGGCAATTTCTGGCGGTCAGATCCTCCTCTCCCGAACTCTAGGCTAGAAGGTGTCACAGGAATAGAAAGTCTCGAATTCGACTCCTCCTCGATCCTTCCTTTCGGCTCACATGACTCCATTTCCATCTTGATTTGCGTTCCTCGCGGCATGGGAAACTAGTAAAACTCAATCGGTGAGGATGCGGTGGCGTGTCTCAGCGTCGATCCGTCCACGAATCCTAATTTGATCCTCTTCGCTTTCTGCAGGATAAGCATTATTCGGGAAGTGGTCGGCACAAATCCTTTGAGCGGTCCCTGTTGTGCTAAATGACATTTATGCACCACCCATTTCGACTCATAAAGCCTACCGGAGGCGCTTCCTTCACAAAGCCCCGCGCGCTCCTAGTTGGCATCACCAGCGGTCTGACAAAAGAAAAGGCATAGACTTATACAAAAAGACACAGCTCCTCGACTCAAGAAAAACAAGTAGGCGCGGAAACCCACGCGGCGAATGCAATGTCACGAAACCTAAGCTACGATACGAAATTGTAACGACCCGCCCCGGTCGGCCCATGCTGAGTGAGAGTCATTAAAATCCGGAACACGAGTCACCAAACCCACGATGGGCATTCGGTTTAAAATACAATTACGTTTTCATCAAAAATGTATGTGATCCTGATTAAGTTTCCCAAATCAAAGCAGTTTTTAAAATTTATAATCCATCGGTGATATCGAGAAGCGGCAAAGGCCACTTATATATATACCTGACATATCCCAAAATAAAAGTAATGCGAGGCACAAACGGATGTTACGTCTTGTATCACGGAATACAAAATGACAACGGCCCGGCAAGGCTAAAGTTTCAAAGGAAAAATACAACAATCAAAGCAGGTTGACAACACGTCAAAATCAGGCCTTGAGGATCTCTACCCCATGCGTCTCAGCCTTTCCGGAGCAAAACTCTCAGCTTAATCTCCTTCATTTCCAGTAGCCGTCATCGACTGGCACAAATGAAATGCCGCCAATCACGAAAAAAGGAGTGTAAGCCGCGAGGCTTAAGTAAAACTGCTCGAGGGGTAGACTTACCATCTGAACGAGTGATCAATAATATAATAGTCAAATATGAATAAAATACATATATCCGGGGACTACCTAAAAGGTCATCTGACATAATTAGCGGAAATCTCAAAACGTAATACATGAAGATATAATAGAAGGTTGACAAGCAAACAATTCCGAGAAAGAAATCAATAGAATCGACAACATTTAAAACTCTAGTCGTGAACCTCACACCTCTCGTATCGCTTTGATATACCATCTCCCAATGCGCGTATACTCGATCCGTCTACTGCGGGAATGTACTAATCAATAATCACCTCGCACTTATACACTTGAGTATAAAAGGCCAAAACGCTTATACACAAAGTATAAGGCCACGCATATATACAAAGTATAAGGCACGTCCCGCTCATGCGCTAAGTACAAGCTGGCGCGCTCTTGCTCTGCAGCTAAGTATAAGGCACGCGCTCTTATACGCTAAATTATAAGGCCTGCTTGCTATTATCTTAGTAATTATGAGGCTACGTCGACGATCTTGTGACAAAGGTGATCAAAGGCTCGTACATTTCTTTATATCGGAAGTATGAGGCCAAACCTTGTATTATCTTTAGTAGTATAGAAGACCCGCGGCTCACCGACAAAGCGATCAAAGAGAGTCATACCGCTCTTATACCGAGTATAAGGCCAAACCGCTTGTATTTATACCGTAGTATATGGGGCCAATAGCGTCACGTATCACCACGAGGAAGGAGAGTGCCCCTAATCCCACACAGTAATCCAAACTATAAGTGCTTTACGATACTCAGGCCTCGAACTCATGCATAACCCAGAGCAACTACTCACCTCCCAAGCGTTATTCTGACCTGGCAATTTAAGCGTCCCAGCGATAAATAAATCGATCCATGATGGCAAACAAAGGCCACAAACATATCGAAGTGCGAAATGAGGCCAGAAGCGATACAATAGTGCTGAAACTGAGGCCACGTAATATAATAGTGCCGTCAGTACGATTCAGAAATATAAGTTGGGAGTTCAAACATTTACTTACCTCCGGCCGATCTTGACATACGGAAACACGATCACGTAACATAACAATTACATGTATATCATTCTCGTAAATCATAACCTGTGATAGCATGTATGCTCATGAATCAAAGGTAGAATGCGATAAGTAACGCCCGTGAGATAAGTACTCGCCTCTGTAGCTACATGAGCAACCCATGAAAAACAATCAAAGATACTTGCCGCTTTTCCACGATCAGCGCTATGACACGAAATTATAATCGAAGACCTACTCTTATGCCGGCGTTCTAGAAGATACATAACCAACTCTTGGGGAAGCCCATCTCTACTACAACGAGTCTAACATGGCGGATAAACTATCGAATTATAATCCCGGACCTGACCAATCGATTCCCGCTAAATTCCGTTATATCGGCTTTCATTTACAAATGCGACTTATAGTTATTACAACTAATCGTCAAGTCCATAATTAACAATCATACTCCGAAATATCGATTATAAGCTTCAACTTGGAATTTACACTTTTGACATAACACCACTTTAATCAATTTTAAATCACCAATTTAGCATCATGCTTTAACTATAACCAAAGGTCAATATAACCTCTACACATTTAAAGTCTTATAAAATATCCACACGTAAAAGTCAACGAAAACACAAAAGTCAACTCGTCATGCGTCCTCGAAGCAGATCTACAAATCACGAATTAAATCATTTTCGAATCACGTCCAGAACCCGCAACCAACTAAGATTTATCATAAAATTCAATTATGGAAAAGTCAACTAAAAAGTCAACATGTCGAAGCGAAATATCTCGAAAGGCTTGAAATTTCTTACCTTAACTTCGTAGAGAATGATAGAGGAGAACAATATTCTGGCCGTCTTGAGTTTGGCGGCAATCGAAGAGAAATGGAAAATGAAATTATTTAAGGGGAAGGGGTGAATATTTCGGCAAAAACATGAAAAAGATGATGATGAAGTGTTTGATAATGATGATGTGGAAGATAAGCATGACTAGATATTTAAAAACTCGAGTCAGATTCGGTTTCGGTTAATTTCTCATTTTATCGTACTTAAATCTCCACGAACCGATTCAAAAGATATATTCCGTGGCAAAACTACTAAATTATAAATGTAATTGACTCGAAATTTTACGAAATAATATTATCGTGAGATTATTTAAAAATATCCCGGGTCACGCCGACCGAAAATTTAAATTTTTTTTTTTTCGTAACGGGTTGCTGCACTTACTACGCCCAATCATTGCTCCAATTTCCATTTCACTTAAATAATATTTTATTTATTGGTCTGACTAAGCATCTTTTCTTACTGTTTGGTCAGAAATTTCCATCGTTCCTTCTTGTGACTGACACCGACAACTTAAAACTTTCCCTAATGACAAGCCAAACTATGATATTTATTTTCAACCCATTCTGACTACTTATTCATACTCTGACGGACAACGAGGGATTCATTAAACTTATTCTACGTATTCACGAAGTGATTCGTCGCACATGCGTCAACTAAATTAATTCTGCTTCTCTAAAACTTGGGTACAACTATCATCATTATCACCAACATTCTTTTATAGAATTTATTCCAAATGCCTTAAGGTTTAACTTTTATACATCTAAAGATCGAAACAATGCTACACCGTAATCAAGATTACCCTTAAAATGTCATCATAAAATTTCTACCTGTTACCGCGGCTCTTAGATTTACATGCAATTAGATTTACATAAATACATTAGCCTCTTAACAACTCCAAATCCAACATTAGAGACTCACTTCGACATTGTTGACATATCTTTTTCTCTCGATAAATTTCAACATATCCGAGCTGATTAACATATTAGCTTTTTTGTCCCTTTAATCATACACCTGCGTAGCTCGTAACAACGAATCCGATTAAACTCAATCATTCCCTAAGAATTTCACGTAGCTAAACAAAATCTTAGGTGGCGTCCTCGGCGATTGACGATCAATGAAAGAAGGAAAGATTCGGACTCCGAGAAGACTCAAATATTGACAACTTTCATAAAGCCATGCTTAGACCTAGGCACATAACAGCAGACACCACGAGAAAAGCGAAACCTAGGCTCGATACCAAAATTATAACGACCGCCCCGGTGGGCTTACAGGTTAGCATTGTCGGCCAATATGAAACATGGCGAGTCGCGTCGATGAATGACAGAAAATGACTTTATTTAATAATAATAAAGCATTTGTCCATCGTGGTGAACTAAATATCTCATCAAAAAACGTAAACATCAAAATACAACCCGAGTCTCGCTGGGCATAATCTCAAAATAAATTTAATTTCCATGATGACACTCTTACATCTAAATGATTCCGTAAGATAGATAGAAATATATTTGTTGAGGATTCTAGCCACAGTCTCATCTGACTCTCAGGTTCGCGTCGAGTTACAACTATGTTACCTCGTCAATCTCTGGTTGAAACTTTTGGAAATGAAAATCTTGCCAGAAGCTTAGTGAATACAAATACCTCGAGTAGTATCGACCATTTTAATGATAATCTGTTAATCTATAATAAAATCAATAATACTTAACCTTGATAGTATATCTTTCAATCCATGTTGATTATCACCAAACCAACATGAGTAACCATTCATCACGTCTCATATTAGTTAGCACCAAACTAAATAGAGACAAGATAGTATAAATCTCACGGTAGTACCCGAGCCCGATGTAAATCGCAGAGGCAGCACCCCGAGCCGCCACAAATCGCAGCATGGCTAGCACGGCCAATATAATCGTAATGCGACGCGCGAGCCGATATAACTCACGCATTGGCTATGACGAAGCGATACAATCGCATGCGGCTAGTACGAGCCGATATAACTCCGCGTGGCTAGCGCGAGCGATGTCTGATCACGTGGCTGGCACGGCGATAACTCGCAGCGTGGCTGGCACCCGAGCCAATACGATCGCGGTTGGCACCGAGCGATATAACTCACCGTGGCTGGCACCCAGGCGATACCAATCCGCGGTAACGCTTGAGCCCGTATAACTCATGGCGTAGTATCGCTGACAATCTGATCAGCGCGGCTAAGACCCAGTGATATAACTCGCGCGTAAGCTGGCACCAGCCAATATAAATCATCAATATAAATATTAATTTCATTTCATTCGATATCTCGATATATTACAATAGTTTTTTAATATTCGTAATATCGATATTTCGTCATAATGATAACTTCATCGATATAACCAACTCTGTCCAGTATATATATATATATATATATATATATATATATATATATATATATATATATATATATTATACAATACTCCTATTAAATATTTACATCCAATTGAACATTCAATATAGCAATACTAATCCACATAAACATAATATTCATGAGAGGTTAACATCCGTGAGATATGTACTCACCTTTATGCTAGAGCAACTATCGCTAATTTATTCCAAAGCTCCCCGATTCACACTTTCGACTCTATCAAGCGTATTGTTGTATTATTAATCCTTTTGCTTTTATATTCTCCATTTTACTTCTTAAATTCCCCGATAAATACCTAATAAAACCAAAACCTCAATATATTTATCCTAGCTCAAAATGTGTGTTAAGAGCTCAATCATTACTTAAAAGCGATTTTATGCCACAAAACTATTTTCTCCGTTTTAAATCCGTTTAGTCATTTAACGCCCCATAAATCAAAAATAAATAGTTAAACCCCTTTAAAAATTACCAAATTTGGTATGTAGCTCTCATTCAACCTCAAGTTACTGGAACATCATCAATTTTATTTTATTTTAGAATTTTGAAATTCATCTCCTCTTGATTTAAAAACAAGTTTTAGTAATTAAATCACGAAAATGGTAAACAAATTCAAATCACTCCAAATTTGTGGTGAAATACGCCTGATCTGATATAAAGTTTCAATCTTTTAAATTTTTTCAAGCGTTTAGTATTTATTTAAATTATTTTATACACATTCTAATCTTTTATCTTCAAAATCATAAATATAAAATGATTTTAAAATAAAAACTTTTTCTTTCATGCGTCGACTCGAATGTCAAAGATTGTTCAAAAACCAAAAATAATTAAATTTGAAGCATCAACTTCTTTATTTCATATTTTTCTTTCAAAGAGATCAAAGCTAGATCTAATAATAGTCAACAAAAAATAAATCTTCATTATCTTTTAAAAATGTGTATCATGAAGATATTCAAACGCCCGTCCTTAACCACAGATTATACATGCGTATTTCAAAGATTTATTATTTATAATTTTTAGAGCAAAGTCAGCAATCGATAACAAGCAAATCGACGATAAACAAAAATCAAGAACAAGTTATACCTTAGGTGATTAAAAATGTTGAGAGATGAACTTTGAGAACTGTTCAGCTTCAAAATGGAAGAAAAGTGAAAGCGTAAAGGGGGAGGGGGTGGATGGCTTCAAGGGGGGCGGAGGAGGTGAACTTAGGTTTCTCTTTTCTTGATTTTTATAAGATGATGAAACTAAAATGGAAGTGGAGAACACATACATGTGTAAGTGTGAAACTTAGTTGGGAAGCGTAATAAAATGCAAAGCAAAACTTCCCAAATCTAAAAGATCGATAAAGTAATGAATATAAGTAGTAAATGGAAATAATAGAAGTAATGCAATGATTTCTAACTCTATTTCAAATCGAAATACCGTTGAAAAAATACTCTTGCCTAAAGCTTATTCTTAGGCACTCCTCAAGAAATTATTATTTAATTTTATTCTCAATTCATGACAACTAATTATTTGGTGTATCAATTTTAATAAAATATAAATGATATATTGACTAAATAAAGCCACTTACGTACCTAGAATAATATTCAGCGTACTACTCAATTTATTTTTAAATTGGATTTAATTACGACTCGGTTTTATATTTTAATACTCACCTTTGAAATTTACTATCAACCCGACTAATTTATTGTATTTTGACTACTCGACCGAAATTTTTAATTCTTACCACCTTGATACTCCACCGAGCAACTAGAATACTATTAAATAATATTTATATGGAGCAGTTATTTACGACAGCGTATTAAAAAACAAAACACTTAAAGGTCTCGAATGCATGCGTGGCACTCAGCGACTCCCGATTTTTCTTGATTCCTCGACTAGCATCCAATATAAATTTTAGCCAGAAGTGTTGTTGTGGGCTTCTCCCGTCTAAGTACATTAATAGAGATGCTCTACGTCCCCCTTTCCTGCATACGCTGCCGGACCTCACTTTTGTCTTCGACTTTGGATAGTCAGTAATCAATTGTAATCCGTCCATCCAAATTTGTTGTAGGTCAGCCACTTTGTCCCCGAAACATAAGTGCATTCCTCACGTTTCCAAAGATGCCAGAAGAACACAAAATTTTACCTAAATACTAGCCCGACCCCCATTATTTGGAATTGGTTTGAGAGAGAGATCCGCCATTTCTTGAAAGAATGACACGGTTGTCCAGGTGGTCAAAAAGATTCCAAAGAAGTGGTGAACCAAGCTTCTTAGAAAAAGGACATTTTAACAACACATGAATTAAATCTTCGTTTCAATTAGAACACAAAACACAACTCCTATAAGGCAATCATCCTTTTTAGCCTGAGCTTATCCTTGGTATGCAAACTATTGTGCAAACGTCTCCAAATGAAACTCGTACTCATTTGGAATGCGGAACTCGCGAGATCTTCCCATAGTCGCCCGAGCTTGACTTATGGTATACTGCTCCACTTAGCCTACCGCGTGGAAGTACTCCCCTTTTTTAAGCTCACTTATGTACCTAGGTTAGTTAGATGCCCAGCTTTGGTGTGGTGTCGCACTAGTTTATCAGGACGTGATACTTACTAAGGGGGTATAGATAATATTAAGCAGGTCCGCCGCCGTCAAACAACATATTCAGCCGTCACGAGGAACACCCGACATCTATCGCATATAAATTAAGCTGACTCACACGCTACCGATGTATTTCTGTCTTCCAGGATATTCATTGAATCCTTCCATATATTAAATTTATTTTCATCGCCCAACTCGTCATCAGCCCCGAACTCAAAACCTAGGATGGATTAATGACTTGGCATGGATAAAAGCGATCGTAATGCTCGACCTTGATAACTTGGAGAGTAAAGAAACCTCTTTAGTAGCTATTCTCCAACCTAATTCGCTAGGAGCTCTCAATTCATACACTCCAAGTCCTTGAACCCAGGCCAATCAAGCTTTGTCTTGGCAACAAATCCTCGACTCTTCTAGTGAATCCTCCCATCATATCGAGTTAGCCCCAACGTCATTAAACTATTGAAGGCATCAATAATTTCAATTGGTAGCAGAGACAATTCATAGAAAAAAGTTTGGGATAGGCTGAGCGTAGTGATCATAACCTTCGACCAGCAGATATTTCCCATAGAAAAGGGATGGACCATTTTCCTAAAATAACAATTCTTTTTTAGGGTCTCATTTTACCAAATTAGATAATAAAAAGTGGAGGAAAAAATATTGTTTGTGAGATGAATTCAAATTTTCTTAAACTTTGTGTAATAATAAATTATCCATAAAGGGATCGAGAGTATCATTGACAACCATATCTTTCCTTACGTCCATTTAATTGAAACTTTATCATGCTCGAAGTAAATCTTTAATCATCAACTACTCTTTAATTATATTACTAAAAATTTTAAGAAATTAATATTATGAAAGTATTTTAAAAGACGAATCTAATTATATAAATTAATAATTAATATCTAATTCAGAATTTAAGCATTGGCTTAATGATTAAAGTGGGTTGGGAATCTTTTAATTCGAGCCCAAAATAAAACACAATCCCGTTGAACAAGTCGGTTTAACAAATTAATCATTAATTAAATTCTTAAAACCAATAACTTCGTTCCAAGTGGACCCTATATGAATAAACGTCCTAATAGAAATGGATAACTATAGGCGGTGAATTTACACAATTATACCTCTATATATTAGTCACCATATAGCCACACATAAAAGCACACGTTAGCGTGACTCAAAAGAAAATAGAATTTATTAGATTATCTCATGCAGAAAAAATCTTCCCAAGCAATTCTAGAATATTTACTATGGACACAAAATTAAAGCAGAATCGAAAATAATCGAAATTTTTTGGAATCGATCGGGCAGATCCGTTGGGTTTAGTGTCGGAAAACCAGAACAATTTGGAGTTCGCCTTTTGAAAATAACAGAACCGATTTCTGATTTTCATTTATTATCGTTTAGTCTTGTAGTATTTGCGTAATACGTTTTAAGAGAAGAGGAATTTATATATTTAACTTTGTTCATTATTGGTATAATGAAATAATATATATATATATATATATATATATATATATATATATATATATATATATCTTTCTAAACTAATAAATATAGAATACAAAGATATGTAAAAAAGGAAGTAGTATTGTGTATTGAATGTGTATGTAGATTCGTAATTAGCCAAAGGAGTTCATTGAAATTACATAGGTGGAATCAGCAACAGGACTTGATTTTGAGTTCGAAGACGATAGCTGAGTATGCATAGAAACTGTCGAGCCGAACCGGATCAGATGGGAGCAGATAGGATTGGAATTGAGCAGATTTAGGTTCGGCCTTTGAGAGAACCGATAATAGGTTTGATTCCCAGTTTGGTTAATCGAGCCAGAGCCGTCCCGTCACCTTTACCACAATGTTACACATACTCCCTATATGAGTCTCTACTTACGAGGTTATATAATTTACATAAGCATGTTTCACGTAGTTATACGTCGTTAGATTGATACATAAGCTAAAATATTTAATCTCTTTGTTCGTATAAAAGCAGGGGACGTTTAAGGCGTTTTAAATTAAACGCTTTTCGTTAAGCCCCTTGGCGCATTAATTACGTTATTTGTGAAAATGATGCGTGTTTACTACTTGAATTAAAATTGAAATTACGATTATAAACACTATACTTAACCTCATAAATGGATCTCACCCTATAAATATAAATACACAACAAAATAACTTGGTCCTCTCAAAGTAATACCCAAAAGAACCAAAACATCACTTGGAGAGTTGGAGAAATCAAAGCCTCTTTGCCCCCCTATATTTGGTTTCCTTTCAATCTCTAATCTTACTCGTCCCAAAACATTTGTCACAATTCTATTTCCAATCCATGAAAACAAAATCAAGAATTATTGGAACAAAAAAAGTGGAAGCAACCCAAATGGATTTCGAGCTATCTGATGAGCTAGAAAAGGAGGCTGCTTTGTTGTTGATTCAACTCAGCTGTGATTCTGAGAGCAGAAGCACAAGCAGAGGCGGCGGAAACAGCGGTGGTGGAGATCGTCTAAATGGGTTGAAGGATATTAATGAAGAGATGATAGCAAAAGAAGAAAGTGTGGGAGATAATAATAATAATAGTGGTGAGATATGTCCAAGAAATGAAGAAACAATTATGGAAAGGAAAAAGAAGAAGTTCAAGTCTGTTGTTGATTTGTATAACCAAACAAAGCCTTTGGTATTTAGGAAGCATGGTAATATTAAGGTTCCAGGTTGATGAAGATTATCCCTAAATTAGATTAGCTAAGATTTGTGATAATGTAAATATGTTACACTAATTTTGCAATTAACAACGTTTGTTTGCAAACTTTTAAACTTTTTTTCATGTTCTGCGATAATTAGTTGAGGTGCGTTTGGTTGATGCATTTTGTTTTCTATAAATAATGTTCTTGTTACTTGTTAGAGTTTTCCAGTTTTGTTGCGTATATATGATGCTACTTTCTACGTAGTATATATATATATCGATAATGAGCTTGACCACTTTCATATTCTTTCCATTGCAATAATATATAGGTGTTGAATTAGTTCTCCAATGTAACAAACATATACAGGCACTTCCATTTGTATCATCTATACTAGTCTTTGATTACCAAAACAAGTATCCCTAGTGTTATCCAATTCAATATACTAGTAAGTAAGATATATATGACATTTTCATATCTTATCCCCAGTTTATTTAAGGTCTTTATTTTCGGTGAATCGTTTTTTTTAATGAAAACAAAAATATATTCCCTCCATTCTTAAAACATTATCCACTTTTGATTTTTTGATAGTTTCAATTATATATTTTTTAAGTTTGACCTTAAATAATATTTTTGTTTGTGTTGTATAATATTTGATGAAAAATATATCAATGGAAAAAAATTGAAATGTATTTCTCATTGATATAGTTTTCATAAAATATTACAATACACACAAAAATATTTAAAATCAAACTTGAAAAGTAAGCTTATCAAAAAATTAAAAAGTAATATCTCTTAGAAACTGAGGAGTAAATACTAGTGTTCATAATATAAATAGTGGTGTTTAATACAAATAACAAAAGTTTTTGGGTCTCCAGTAGTTTTTTTAACTCGCCAAAAATCCTAAAAACAATTTTTATGTTTTTTACCTTTTCATTATTATTATTCTTATATCCATGTAACGAAAATCAGTTTTCTTGTTTTATAAGATAGCCCTAAACTGAAAGTTCATTAAAAATGAGAATACAACTTTTAAATTTTATCATATATTATGCAGATACGGGCGGTGGCGGAGCTTGATGAATATTGAGGGCGCCAAAATGTTAATATATTTAA
Organism: Lithospermum erythrorhizon; assembly: GCA_019722365.1. NCBI lineage: Eukaryota > Viridiplantae > Streptophyta > Magnoliopsida > Boraginales > Boraginaceae > Lithospermum > Lithospermum erythrorhizon. Next base: position 34,342 of record JADFUC010000010.1, read on the forward strand.
ATGAATTTTTTCATTATTGAAGGGGAAGGGGGGGTTTGTTAAATTGTGCACGCTGGTAATATGGTGCCCCAACTTCGTACTAACTTTCATAAATGTTGATGCATTAATAAATTTAGTGTTGGTCAGGGTTGATCGAGGGCTTGACCATCATTGATCAGAGGTGACCGACGTTGACCGGTCAACATAAAAATTCATAAATGTATCGAGAGTACATTTGTACTCATACCGGAATACACTTGTACTCTACATACAAATATACACTACTACAAAAAAGTACTTAGAGGGCACTTCAAAAAGCACTTAGAGGGCACAGCATGTTATATTAGGCGCCCTCTTAAGTGTTTAACTTAGAGGGTTGGTAGCGAAGTGCCAAGCATAGGCGTTTAAGTTAACCATAGAGAGGGCACCGGCCCTCTAAGTTAACAACAAAGCCGCTTTAATTATAATTGTAACATGTTTTCTTATTATATACATTTCTTATAAACAAACACAAAGACAACAAAGAAGGTAATATGAAAAACAAATTCAAAATATTTTATAAATCATAATTGCCAACATTTTATTCAAAACATAGCCCAATAAACGTAACATCAAGTCAAATGTATATCAATGTATCTAGGTGTTTATACAAATGTATATCAATGTATCAAGTCAAATATATATCAAATGTATATATATATCAATGAAGGTCCTCGTTACATACAGAATGTTCTGAGATATCTATTGCGTACATAGCTAGCGACCTTCCCCGGACTCGGGAAGTATTCTATCATCCATGATAATGACAACGGCCTTACGAGGATCTTTGTAAAGAAAAGTTATACATACGCTTCAATATAGATTATCTACGATCTAGCCTTAAAATCAAGTATTAAAAAGGACTTACGGCTAAAGAAAGACTCGGTGTCGGATTCTAAGATATCGTAATAAACAAGCGAGACAAAAGAATCTACAATATAGTGCGCTCTTTACCTAGCGGACAACGGATACAATGCGTTTCAATACCAAAGTTATACTTTAGTCTAAACACTAACCAAATTATTGTTGCGAAATGCTGCATATACGCCTACCAACAATGATTAAAGGTCCAACATCTTTCTATTCTGATACTTTGTTTTTGGTGCCTCGATATGCATTCGCTAATACTACAATAAACAATACATAATAGAAAATAATAAAAATAAGACTATATATATATATATATATTATATAAGCATGCTCAGCGTCGAGAGTGATGTCGTGTAGCGGATGAATATAGTATATGTAATCGATCTTGAGTGATGGCAATCGACACCCAACGATCGCTACATTATTTGAATGACATTGCCAGTAGCCAAAATAGCTATATAACGATGGTATAGAAAATTACTACTAGTTAATTTAAAATAAATTATAGTAGACTAACCTTGTATTATATGTGTAACGACTGCCCGAAGTCGGCCATACGAGGTTAAGATCATCAACAATTTGTACACTAGAGTCGCTTTGGTCGATGGATATGACATAAAAAAGACTTCATTTGATATTAATAATAAAATACTCTTTAGTCCATCGCGATGAACTAACAACACAACCCAAAATAACATATGACAACTTAAACATCGTCCGTCGAAATATACAATAGCAAACCCAACTTAGTCTCCTGATACATCATGTAATAGTATGGTCTGCCGTAATATACAACATAAAATTCTTGAAACATAACAAGGAAAAAGATAATAGAAAGGCTGTTGAGGACTTCCTATGCCACCTTTTGACTGATCTTAATCCATGGCCCGTCCTTTGATAGCTCCTCAGCTGACCTGACCGTCAATTCCTGAAACACGGGCATAAACGCCGCCCAAAGAGAATGGGGGAGTAAGTTACGAAGCAAGTGAATACAAATCTATGAATGGTATCAGTAAAACAATCATAATTATATATAAAAGCATATGTATAACATTAGACACGGCTACTCGAGGCAGCTCTTTCTCAATTAGCGGTAACCTCTTATTAATATTACTACGGATCAATGAAACCTTTCACGCATATATTTCGCCTTCTCCCAGCAGCCGCTTGATCAAATATTCATTCGAATAAACAACACAGAAAAACGATAAAGGTTAGTCCGGCAAATGTACAACATCAAAACCTCCGTCCAGCGCGTCCTTGATCGCGTATCACTGATATCTAGCGTAGCAGCGTTTTATATATACATCCGCAATCCTCCCGACCGAGGATACTCGCTCGATATGCATATCGCGTGAACCTCACGAATCGCCTCGGGCTACTCGCTCCAATATGCATATCACGCCCAGGCCTCCCGGTGGGCTCTTTCGCTGTATATATATACACATAGCATGGTCCACGAAATCAACTGCGAAAGGATGTCTGGCACTGACCACATACATGATACACGGCCACGTACAGCAATACACAACCCCATGGCGTGATCGCACCTGACACTGCGTGGTATAATCCTGACAACTACCGCGATCGTAACATCAATCTCGATAACTAATCTGACCTTTCAGTATACACATACCCAGTATAATTAAGCATATGACACATACGAATATATAAGCATAATATATATGAAAGGTTCCGTCGTGAATTTGTACTGCCTCGAGTCAAAGCAACTAGAATATCTCTCGTGATACGTCTTTGAGTCGGGCTCGACTCTATCGAAGCAATTATATACATTATTTACTTCCCATTAATAACATCCTCTTCGTTGATTGAATCCCAATAAAGATCAAATAACAAGCCGGCAACCCGGTATAAGGATCTGGTCAACAAAAAAACTTACGATGGACAAATTATATTCCTCGCGAGAACACAGTCGCGTAGTAGTACAGTCTTTCAGTAGAAGTCGAATCCAACGAGAGCTGGTTTTGCCAAATTAATTGTATTGTAAATGAAACTAAGTATTAGAATTGATTGTAATAAACTAGTTAAACTTCAAATTAACGGTGCAATTAAGAAGGATAAGCTTATGAATGAGATTACAGGATATCGACTTCGCTTCTTGAGTAGTGTTCTCCCCATCAAATAATAGATTTATGACACTAGGGTCCAATTTCTCGTTAGTTAGTATACGGATTCGGTGTGAGTTCACCGGATGTTCTCGATTTAATTAATCTCTATGTCTAGTAAAATTAATTATAAAAACACAGAAAGCATAGAAATCTATCGAGAACCAATCGGCGTGTTGCACACTTCCATTATAACAGCCCGTTAATTAACTAATCAAGTGATACATATGCTTCACTTTCGATTAGAGTTACGTAATACTCGAGGGATTCTCATATAAAAAAGAATTGGCGATTCTAAAACAATGAATCCAAATTAAGTCAATGATTAATACTAGTGCAATTATAATAACCAAAATCCGGATAGAAAAATACCTTTGTCAGTACATGAAGCCCCAGTAATAATAAATTTAGCTCTTTATAAATACTGAAATAATTCATAAATAATATTCTTGAAAAGCTTATAGAATTAGCTAGAGTATGAATAAAAGTAAGAAATACTATCAATTGTCTTCAACAAAGCGATCAAGAAAATGAAAGTATAATAGTAGGCTAACAATGAATTCTTAACATGAAAACTACTGAAGAAAGAAAAGTGAATAGATATTTAATATTGTTGCACCTTGACTTTATATAGTAGTAGGTTTTCAGGTCTTTTATTCTCGACATGATTTACATAATCGGCCTCTTTTTCTTTCCTTTTTTCGATCAGACTTTTTGTCCATTCCTTGTAAATTATGCGACTTGGCCCGCTACTTAATTTTAGCCCTTTTTCCTGTCTAAAATAGCATATTTTTCCCAAATAATAATAAAAATACCGGAATCACATAATATATAATATTTGTCAATTAAACAGCCAAAACAACCAAATTATGAGTAATAAAGTACCCAAAATCATACTAAAAACTATGACAAATATTAACTAATCAAATTCCCAAAACATTTCATTCTTTGTCCTCAGTAAAAACATTGACACGTTTTGTTGCAGTATATCCCAGTCCTTGATTCATTGTAATAACCCGTTACGAAAAAGAAAAAAAATTTAAATTTTGATTAAAGCGGTTGGACCAGAGGGATAGTATAAATAATTCGATGATAATATTATTTAAGTAGGTATATCCGAATTACATTTATAATTTAGTAGTTTTGCCATGAAAAATTTTATCTTTGGAATCGGGTTCGTGGAGATTTAAGTACGATAAGAGGAGAAATTGCCGAAACGAAGCAGGACCTAAAATTTTTTTTAAATATCTATCAACGTTTATCTTCAGCATCGACATTTGAGATCATCTTCTTCTTAGCTTCTCTCCTAGGGCGAGATATTCGCCCCTTTTGTAAAAATTTACGTTTCAGTTTCTACTCTTGATTGTCGCTCGAACTCGAGATCGGACTGTGAATATCTTTCTCCCCGTCGTTCTCTTGAGTTAAGGTAAGAAAGTTAGTCTTTTGAGGATATTTCTTGGGTTTTGACATGGTTGACTTTAGTTGACTTTTCCATAATTCAATTTTATGATGAATCTTAGTTCGTTATGGGTTTTGTGGCATTATATAATTGATTAATTAAGTGATTTAGAATTAGTTTGGGGATGTTATGGTGGGTTGAGCTTTTGGAGTTCTGGTTGACTTTTGGGTTGATATTTTTATAAGACTTTAAATGTGTAGGAGGTTATATTGGGACCTTATTATAGTTGCTGTGAGGTTAAATTGGTAATTTAAAATTGATTAAAAGGAGTTATGTTGAAAAAGTGTTAATTTCAAGTTGAGTTATAATTGATATTTCGGAGTATAGATTGTTAATATTGGACCTGCTGATTAACTAGAATGACTTATAAGTCGATTGGTAATGAGAAAGTGATAAGATAGATTTAAATCGATTGGGTTGTATCGATGGGATTATAATTAGATAGTTTATTCGTCATGTTAGATTGTTTAGAGATAGTTCCCCAGAGTTGGTTATGTATACAAAACTGGCCGGTATAGTAGTAGGTGCTTGGTATACTTTCTGGGTGTTGTTTAGCGTTGATCGTGGAAAAACTGATTACCTTGATTGTCTTTTCGCGAAGGTTTTACGGTAGCTAAGCAGAGGGGTAATTACTTATCTCGCGGGTGTTGCTACGTACTAACAGAATTATTGAACATGTTATTGTGATATGATTGTAGGAATGATATACCATGTTATTGTGTTATGATTAAGTGAGAATGACATACATGTAATTCTTATATGATTGCTGATTATATTACGTGGCGTTGAAGATTGGCAGGGTAAGTAATAACTTGAACTCCCGACTTATATTTCGATTTACGTAGAGCGCTTATGATTTGCAGCTGGCCTTGTCGGCGATTGTGTTTTGACTTACGATCGTGAGATGTTTAGGCGTATTGCTTGGATATTGTTTGGGAGTAGAGTAGGCCCAGTTATTGAGAGTGATGGTTAGAGTTATCATGACGGTGTCGAGGATTTGACTTTATGTTGTTGGGATGATTAGGGGTTAGGTGGCTACTCGCTTCGCTGCAGGGATGCGACGATATGTGCGCTATACTTGGTGTATAAGTGCGGTGCCTCGTACTTAGTGTATAAGGCGGTGCCTTATGCGTGTATGAAGTCTGATGTGCTATACTTTGTGTATAAGTGCGGTGTGTCTTATACTTTGTGTATAAGTGCGGTTTTTGGCCTTATCTTTGCTGATATAAGTGCGGTGTTATTGGTGGTAATTCATAGGTAGGCAGTTGAGTATATGCGCATTAGAGGATGGTACTCTTTGGTGGGGATATGAGAGATAGGAGGTTTGATGACTAGAGTTTTAGTCGTTGTTGATTCTGTGATTTCTTTCTTGAATTGTGTGCTTCAACCTTATTATATCTTCATGTATTGTATCTGAGATTTCTGCTTGAGGGTATGTTGTATGACCTTTTTAGGTAGTCCACGGATATATGTATTTTATTCATATTTGACTATTATATTATTGATTATTTCGTTCCGTATGGTAAGTTACCCATTGCTAGTTTCAACTAGGCTTGGCGTTTCTGACCCGTTCAACTTTAGGTATGCCGGGTTGTGTGATTGAGCCAAGAGGCGTTTGAGAGTTTTGTTAAGTGGCTAGGTGAGCATCGGGTGGCGGAGAGGATCCTCACGGTCGATTTTGCAGTGTGTTATCACGCATTTTGCATTTGTTGTAGGTTCATACGAAACTTTAACCTTGTCGGCGATTGTCATTTTGTATTCTAGTCTGATGCCTCTCTTTTTGTAGCCTTGCCGATATTACTTTATTTGGATATGTTGTGTATATTTATCGTTTAGTCGTTTCGATATCGGTACGATGGATTATAAATTTTAAAAGCTGTTTTGATTTGGAAAGCTTAATGATCACATTTTTTGGATGAAGCAATTGTGTTTTTAAGCGGGTAGTCCATCGGTTTTTGTGACTTCTGGCGTTTGGTTTTAATGACTACCGCTCGGAAGAGCCGACTTTGAGGCGGGTTGTTACAAGTTTGTGTGAGCTTAGGTTTTTAGAATTCTTGGGTATACATTGGTTGTGTGTCGACTTGTTTTTCCTTAGTCGTTTTTTGAGTGGTGTCTTTTGTAAGAAAAGTCTAAGTCTTTTCTTTTGTTGCGTGGGCGGTGAGGATGCCACCCGGAGTTCGGGCCGAGGTGGGGCCGAGGTGCGGTAGGCCAGGAGGAGGCCGAGGTAGGGGTATAGGCGTCGATGAGTACGGCGTGGACAGCGAGGTCGGAGGTGCGTCTTGAGCATGTTGGGAGGGTTGAGGTAGACCTACGTAGAGAGTCACGGTGGTCGAGGCAACGGGGGTGTTCGAGCAAGTTGTTTGATCGGTTTAGAAGGAATCCTCCGAAGTTTGCGAGGGTTCGTGTGAGCGGCTATTGGAGTTCATCGAGATATGAAGTCTATCTTTGAGCGATGGGGATTGTGCCAGATAAGTGGGGTACTTATAGACTTCACGAGGGTGCCACGTGAGCGGGTGGGAGGTCGTCTCTCGGCTGAGAGAGGGAGGTTCGTGTGTCACAGGGAGCGATTTGTTGAGCTCTTCCGGGAGAAGTATTAACTTAGAAGCCCACATGGCGGCCTTGGAGAAGCTGATTTCATTGACTCGGGGTTGAGGTAGTGGAGGCGTATGAGAGACATTTAGTGATCTATGCCGACTCTTTAATGATGTTTATCCGGTGGCGAAGAGGATCATTAGATTCGAGGATGGGTTGATGTGGGGAGGCCACGTCACGGATACATTTGATGGATTTTACTAGTTTCCGTATTTGTGAGGAATGGAAGCCATGAAGATGGAAATGGGTTAAGCGAGCCGGTAGTGGATGGAGGAGGAGTAGGCCTGAGACTTTCTTTTCCGGTAGGCCTTCGCTCAGAGAGAGTTGGAGGAGGGACGGACCCAGCCAGTCGTCTGGCGAGTCCAACTTGATCTTTGCGACGATTCGCCCGAGGATTATGTGCTACTCCTTACGCACGGTGGCGCTGCAAAGATCCGGCGGGTTTTGAAGTCTTCCGGGGGTCGAAGAGGTATCCGTTGTTACCGTTGTGGTCGGATTAGGCATAGGCGGGATTGCCGGGGAGAGAGGATGGTCTTCTGTCGATGCCGACAACCGGGACATTTGTCGAAGAGTGTCCCCGAGCACCCCGGAGGCTAGTACTTGACAGCAGTTCAGCTTTATCGAGGCGGGTGTCGAGAAGTCGTGGTGGTCGGTTAGCGGCCGTGGGCGGGGGTGGAGCTGGAGGACTGGGAGGTGCTGCAGGTGGGTAGCGGCAGCCCGGGCTGAGTCGAGGCAGTTCGTGTTGTTACGCTCGGGAGGCGCGGGGAATACCCCAGTGGTGGCAATTTTATTATTTACGTGTGATATTGAGGCGAGGGTGTTGTTGATTACAGGCTGAATTTCTTTATTTCCCAAAGTTTTATTCTGTTTTTATCGTATGTTGTGTGCTGCTATTCCACTTGAGATTATGACGCTAGTAGGGAGGTCAGTTGTGGTTAGATTTGCATATAGAGACTGTCCTTTGAGTGTATGTGGTCAGTTGTTGTCTGTCGATTTACTTCCATTTTGAGCACTACGATTTTGACCTTATGCGGGTATGGATTGGTTGGGGAAAGCATGTGGGTTATTGATTGCCATCGGAAGGAGATTACTTTGGAGTTCGGGAGACGGATATCCGATTTGTGGGAGGCAGGAAAGATTTTGCCTTCGAGGTTTTGTATGTCGGTACTTGAGGCTAGGAGGTGTTGGAAAGAGTGTGTTGAGTTCTTGGGATATGGTTGGTTGAGTAGAAGAGGCGAGATTAGAAGATGTGCGGGTTGTTAGAGTTCAAGGATGTTTTCCGTGGACTTGCGGGTGCCGCCAAAAGGGAATCGAATTTGCTATTGGGGTTATTGATGCGCCGCCAATTTCTCTTCAGCGTATGGGATGGCTCGGCCAAGTTGCAGAATTGCGGTTCGATTCACGAGGAGTTGTTGGACAAGAGATTCATCGGACGAGTGTATCTCAGGTGGAATGCGCGCTGGTGTTGTTTGAAAAGAAGGATGGTTCTATGAGGTTGTGTATTGACTATAGACAGTTGAATAAAGTGACCATTAAGAGCAGAATGCCGTTGGCGGAAATTGATGATTTGTTTGATCGGCTAAAGGATGCAAGGTGTTCTCGAAGATTGATTTACTTGATGAAGTTTATCATGATTTAGAGAATCGAGAGAGGATATTCCAAAATAGGCTTTTCGATCTCGTTATGGCCATTATGAGTTTATAGTGATGCCATTTGGATTGACGAATGCACTTTATGGATTTGATGAACCGGGTATTTCGGGAGTATTTGGATGAGTTTGTGGTGGTATTCATTTGATGATATTACATTCCATTCTAGAGGGAGGAGGGCATGAGAGGCGCATGTGTGTTGAGGACACTTGAGGCAGGCACAGAGTTGTGCAAGTTTTCCAAATGTGAGTTCTAGTTGGCGAAAGTGCAATTCTGGGTGTATTATTTACGGCGAGGGGTATTTGTGTTGATCCACAGAGGTGGAAATTTGTGAACAGTGGAGCGTCCATGGTAGGCGAGGTTAGGAGTTTCTTAGGGTTAGGCAGTTATTACATCAGGACCTTGATGTGACGCCATTGACCGAGGTTGACCGGGGAAAGGAGTTCCGTTTATGTGGGATGATGATTGTGAGGGCGCTTGAGGGTATTAAAAGGAGAAGTTGACTCGACTCCGGTGTTGAAAGCTATCTTGATGCAGTTACGAGGGGTTACGTGATTTATAGCGATCTTGCGTCGAGGATTAGAGGTGTGTTCGATGCGAGGAATGGGAAGGTGATTGCCTATACTTCAGCCAGTTGAGAACCCCTTAGAAGAACTATCCGACCCATGATCTTGAGCTAGCGGCGATAGTCTTTCACGTTGAAGTTGTGGGGCATTATTTGTAGCAAGGGTTAAATGCTGATTTTCACCGATCGCCCAAAAAAGAGTTTAGTATACCGATGCGAGAGATTTGAATTTGAGGCGAGAGAGGAGGATGGAGTTCATCGATTGATTATGACTTGATTATTGGTACCGCCCGGGGAAAGCAAATGTAATAGCTGAATAGAAATGGGAAATCAAAGGATCCGAGAGAGGATGAAGCAGTGGATTTTGATGTCGATGGCCGGGGAGACTTTTGCCCATAGAGTTAGACGGTGCTTGTGGATGGGATCTTAGAGTTGCGTTGTAGGATGAGGAAATTGCGGGTTATCGGTAGGGATGTGAGAAGTGGGGTGATTGATTTGCGGTTGACGAGTGGAGTTAGTATTGCACCCATTTTGTGTGATATTTGATTTTGTGTTATTATATTGTTACCTTGATTGTTTGAGGTTGTTAAATTCGAGGTCGAAATTTTATTAGATAATTAGATTGTAATAACCCGTTCTGAAAAAAATTAATTTTAAAGTAAATTGGTGGGGCCAGGATAAGTATTATAAATAATTCGATGATAATATTATTCGTATTAAATTTTTTAGCAATTACATTTATAATTTATTAGTTTTGCCATGAAAAATTTTATCTTTGGAATCGGGTTAGTGGAGATTTAAAATGCGATAAGAGGAGAATAGCAAAGCCAAAGGCAGGTTCGAGTTTTTTTAAATATCTATCAACACTTATCTTCCACGTAAATCATTTGAGATCATCTTCTTCTTCTTCTTCTCTATGGGCAGATATTCACCCTCCCCGCCCAAAATTTCGTTTCAATTTCTCTCTTAGATTGTCGCTTTCGAGCTCAGATTTGGTTGTAGAATATCTTTCTCCCGTCGTTCTCTTGAGTTAAGGTAAGAAAGTTCAAGTCCTTTGAAGAGATATGTCTTGGGTTTTGTATGGTTGACTTTTAGTTGACTTTTCCATAAATTTTCAATTTTATGATGAATCTTAGTTCGTTATGGGTTTCATGGCGTATATAAGTGATTAATTAAATTGATTTAGAATTCGTTTGGGGATGTTATGGTGAGTTGACTTTTAAGGTTTAGGTTGACTTTTTGGTTGATATTTTCTAAGACTTTAAATGTGTAGGAAGTTATATTGGGACCTTATTATAGTCGTGGTGAGTTAAATTGATGATTTAAAATTGAATTAAAGGGAGTTATAATAGAAAAAGTGTTAATTCGAAGTTGAGTTATAATTGATATTTCGAGATGCAGTTATTAATTATGAATTTCTTTGATTAACTAGAATGACTTATAAGTCAATTTATGTAATGAAAGTGATAAGATGTAATTTAAGCAGGAAATCGATTGGGTTATCAGATGGATTATAATTCGATAGTTTATCAAATCATTAAATTTGTTTAGAAAGATAGTTCCCCTAAGACTTGGTTATGTATCTTCTAGAGCGCCCGGTATAGTAGTAGGTCTTGATTATACTTTAAGGTGTTAGAGCATTGATCGACTGGAAAAGTTACCTTGATTGTCTTCCAGCGAAAGGTTTTACGGTAACTAGCGAGGTAGAGTACTTATCTCATGGGTGTTACTTACGTACTTACTTTAAATTGTGACATGTTATTGTGATATGATTATGTGAGAATGATATACATGTTATTGTGTTATGATTAAGTGAGAATGACATACATGTAATTGTATATGATTATGTGATTATATTTTAGCGTTGAAGATTGCTTGAGGTAAGTAATAGCTTGAACTCGACTTATATTCGATTTACGTGGCCTTGTCGGCACTTATGATTCTGTGGCCTTTGACAATTGTGATTGATTTATGATTGTGAGCTGTTTAGCTGTGTGCTTGGAGATTGTTTGGGAGTAGAGTAGTTGGTTATTGAGAGGTGATGGTTAGAGTTATCTATGACTTGATGTGACTTGAGTATCGAGGATTTGATACATGTTGGGATGATTAGAGGTTGCGACTCTCTTCCTTGCAGGGATATGCGATATTGGCCTTACTTTGTGTATAAGTGCGGTGTGCCTTATACTTAGTCTGTGCAAAGTGCGGTGTGCCTTATACTTAGTGTATGAGTGCGGTGTGCGCCACTTTTATTGTATGAGTGCGATGTGTATACTTTGTGTATAAGTGCGGTGTGCGCTTATACTTTGTGTATAAGTGCGGTTTTGGTCTTATCTTGTGGTATAAGTCGGGGTGATTATTGATTAGTCCGTTCTGCGGGTGGAGCGGTTAGTGCTTGGCGTTAGAGGGTATCTTGGTGGGGATATATGAGATAGGGGTTTGATGACTAGGTTTTGGTCGTTGTTGAAATTGCGTTCTATTGATTTCTTTCTTGAATTGTGTGCTTCTTGAGAACCTTCTATTATAACTTCATGTATTGTAGAGATTTCTGTATCGGAGTATGTTGTATGACCTTTTTTAGGTAGTCCACGGATATATGTATTTTATTCATATTTGACTATTATATTGATTGACTCGTTCCGTATGGTAAGTTCGCCCCGTGTGTTAAGTTTAAGCTGGAGCAGCGGCTTACGCCCGCACCGGTTTAGGCGGCGTTCGTTGTGCCGGAGTTGGCGGGACAGGTAAGGCATTTGAGAGTTCTGTTCAGTGGCTAGGTGAGCGTCGGGTGGCGAGAGGATCCTGCTGATTTGATTTTGATGTGTGTTGTCAAGCTGTTTTGATTATTTGTAGTTTCCTTGTCGTTTGTATTAGTCTGATCTTACTATCTTTGTAGCCTTGCCGGTATTACTTTATTTTTGGGATATGTTGTGTATATATTTATGGGTTAGTCGTTTCCATATCAGTGATGGATTATAGAATTTTAAAACTATTTTGATTTGGAAACTTAATTGTGATCACATATTTGGATGGCTTGGTGTGTTTTTAAGCTGAGTAGATCCGTCGGTTTAGTGACTCTGGTGTTCGGATTTTAATGACTCTCTCGAGGAGGCAGGCACAGGGGAGAGGCGTTACATTCATGCATAACACATGATAGGGAACAAGTTCAAGCGAGACTCGTATCAAGACTTTAAGTTAAAGCGCAAATCTTGTGTCAAACAGGCTAACGATCTTCTGTCCAATGATTCAAACAATTCACGGATGTGGATATCTCTCAATTACTGCACCACTCATAATTGCATTTATAGGCTAGTGTTTACCCTCAATCTCGAGTACAAGACACACATTCTAAATTAAAACCCCGTTATACATAACAATTGATCCATCATACATACTGACACAAGTCGGGAGGTCTTTGGCGGGGTTGTAGCAGGCTCAGGTGTTAAAGGTAGGAAATATTTGGCTCTGGACTAAACATGAGGAATTATGAAATCTAAATAGATTCACCAAATGCAAGACATAATTTCACCATCCACTACACAACATAGAGCCTCACACATTTTGGCTTACTTACTCCTCAAACCCGACATACAACACTTTTTTCTTTTCTTTTCTCAAGCTACTAGATACGAATCGAAGCTTGACCTGAAAAGAAAACAAGCATTTTGTTTCCTTTCAATCAATTTTCTTTCTTTTGCTTTTTTTTTTTTTTTACTTTTCTACATTAGGTCTAACAACATTTCTCATTGACAGAAACTTCTCCACACTTAACTCTTTGCATACACCAACAAAAAAACGCTTATTCGATAATGCGCGTGGTGAATCACAAAACCATCACAATCTAAAATGAGTTCAAAATTTGGATAATTCATAAAATCAAGGCTTTGAAACAATCAATGTGGTTTAAACAACAAAGAGGTCAACATAAAATCAGGGGGCTTACTGAGGCTAATATAAAGGTCTGAGGTCATTCAAATAGAAGCCAGGGTACCGATTTGTATATCGAATGTTTAATATTAAGTGGATTATACCTATAATATACATATGCTTTTTTAGCTTAAAGTGAGAATTTATTAATGAAAGAGATATTTCGGGATGTGGGTGACCTATAGAGCCACGTAGTGTCTTGACATGGCTGAATTCAAAAAGTTAGCAATGAAAGAAAACTTCATGCATTTGTACATTGACTGTTCCCCTAGTGAAGAGTTTATTAAGTTGTACAATAGCTCTAATCCATTAAGAATCTTATGCAAAAATACAAAAGTGAAATTACTAAATTACCGAATACAGAAGTAGTCACGTGAGGTCTGAATGAATTTATGACGATTGTCGGAAAATTTGACGGTGGGACCCACTAGGACATATTTCGAAAAATGGGTGATCAAGTTGTACGTTTCTAAAGATGGGTGATCAATTAGTGACATTGTGTAAAGTTAGGTGATCATCCATATTTTACAAAATACAAAGTGAAAGTTCTAAATTGCAATTAGTGAAAGAAATATCAGCGTGACCAATTTAACGGCTTGATGCGGAAAATCACAGCGGTGTGACCAGCTCGGACATATTTGAAAAATGGAGTCAGTTGTATGTTCTACAAAGATGGGTGACGACAACAAGGCAAATGATCGTCATCGACGCCTCTCATGCCTCAATCATTCTTATGCATGCATTCCAAAATCAAATAGGGGTTCAAAACGAAGTTAGAAGGTATCAGAAATGCAGCGTCACACATCAAGAAAATTTAAATAATTGAAGGCACAAAAACTCACGGTGTATGCATGGAGTCCCACCCATTTGCAAGTGAAATCCTCTAGCATTAGTCGATCATGCGGCAAGGCAACTCGAAATATACTCAATCAAAGACTATAACCTTATCCAATCTACTAATGCCCCTCACATGCATCATACACTACACCATCAACGAAAGGATACACAAACAAACAAGTTCAAAGACAAGTTATTCCATTAATCAATCGAAGCACAAATTAGAGCCATATAAAAATTGAGATTCACTCCTGTACTTGACTAAGCATTGTCCCCGATGTGATACATAACACTCACAATAAATTACAACTAAATACGATAATAATGAAATATACCACATCCATACTTCAACACTTAAACACAATAATAAAAAAGAACAACCACAATAAGTAAAAGCGAAAATAAAAACAATGATGAATAATCTTTGAATAATAATAATAATAATAATAATAAAAAATAAAAAAATAAGAATAAAAAAATAAGAATAATAATAAAAAATAGAAAATAAACCTAATGAACTCACAGAATTAGGGGATTGAAGTGGGGATATGGCCGGAGATGGCGGGTGGCGCGGAATCGAGGCAGCCTTGCCGGATTTGCGCGGATTTGGGCCGGAAGGAGTGCGGCAATTTTGAGGCGGAATGGATCTTAGCGATTTGCGGCAGAGGAGGTGGAGCAGTGGCAAATCGCGATTGCGCGGAGAATCGAGCGCGGATGCAACGCCCGGAATGAAATCGGCCGGCGAAAGGAAAAAAAAGCAAGCAAGAAAAGGAGGAAAAAAAATGTGGGGGGGAGAAAAGAAAGAAAGGGGAAAAAGGAAAGGAGGCGGGTGATTTAGGTTTTTTTAATTTTTTAAAAATTAATTAAAGGCCCCAAAGTAGCCCGGGGGGCAAATTTGGCGGAACTTGAAATTTGCCCTAAATCGACCTCGGGGCTGAAATTTGGGCATAGTTAAATTAGCCCCCGGCCCAGCCGCAGGGGCTTCTTTTGGGCACAACTCCTAGACTAATAAAACGATAATAAAATGAAATTACATCAATAAAATTCGGTGGTTGCCTCATTTAAGCGCCCGTATTTAGCGATAAAGCGAGGCGTAGTTACCTGTCAGTACACAGCTACCACGAAACCTGCAGCGGCGCTCGGCGAAACGTTCCTCGCCCCGTTATAGAAGGTTCATCGGGCGTTAGCTTGGCATTTAAAACTTCTTTTGAATAACGTTACGACGGCCGAACTCCTTGAGTGTTGCTCGTTAAAAGGACGAGGGTAGTAAGCTTGTTGTTTGCGGCTTGTCGTCTCATTCTTGACAAGCTTTCCTTAAAGATCAAATTTCTTTTTACTGACTTCTTATCGTTTTGTCGAGTCAATACAACAACTAGCGGAAATAGAGTGTGAGAGCGATGCATTTTATCACAAGCAATGACTTCAAAGTATGTGCTTCGACTCGTCTTAACTAAGGCAATCATTAACATCGGTATATAAACAAGCATTAAACCACGAAATATTAATTGTTTGATCTAGCATGTCATGGAAATCTTCCCATTCGTACATCGATAGTATTGGTGATGCCATAAAAAGGTCTCCCGTTAAAATTGGAGTCTCGTACTTACCCAACTGCGGCTTTTTACGTCTCGAGCTGCAATGAAAATCAGCAGGGACGATAAGTTTATCCAATTTGGACTAGGGCGTTCTCTAATATACCTTTGGGATACTTAAGTGAATTATCGGCTAAACATGAAATCATGTTTGGTTTAAGGTCTCTAATCGATTTTGGTATCTGATGAAGCGTAAGATTGATCTGCTTTTAAATCTAGCGTAGCTTTTACACCTTTTAAAATTCCCTATTCTATCTATAATGAAACTACGGGTCCTTAAGCTTGAGTCAACTCTATCCTATTCATTCGCCATCTCGGCGCCCCTAATTCTTTCATTGGGCTCCGTATTTATGCCTGCTTACGATTGGACCTTTAATGAACTTGGCATAGAAGGGATATGTTTAGAACATTAAGCAAGGTAAAATTGACATGTACTTTAGAAAGCATATAAAGTAAAGTTCGAGAATGACTTATCCATTTACTACGGGCTGCTTTGGGGAATAGTACCCCGATTGGAACATATGGAGCTTCGCGCTCGCCGATCTTCTGCATCTGGTAACAGCAATGCGATTCTGCTTGTCTCTTCTCATCTTTCTCAACTTTCTTGTCTCCATGAGCTCCAGTATCTAGGAGTTTTCCACTCCTCATAGTCATGATGGCATTTGCTTGCTCGGGTTGACTTGAAAATTTCCTAGACTTCTGACCTCTTGGATTATGACATAAATGACATGATAGATTTTTTGTTGAGTTGACTTTGAAATCTTCCCGATTACGTACATTGAGCCTACGTCAATTGACCCATCTGATCTCTACTACGATTGATGCACTAGTGTTACGATTATGTGCTTCACGATTCTTAAGCATTTGTAGATTTGATCGAAGCAGACCTCCTTTGACCCACTTAAAAATTACGTGTGGCATGAATATTCTTTTTGCCGCAGGGTGCCACCCGCTCTTCTTCCCGCGAGAAATTTGGGTAGATTCCTCCACCCGAATTATAGGTGTTTGGTAGGGATCATTCCTCATTCTTGGGTTGTACCCAGTTCATAGCATTTGCTTGTTACGACATCTAGAATAACCTACGTGGAAAATTACATTTTGGCATTACGCAGATGATGCGTGTAAACTCGCAGATAAGCGCTCAATTTGCCTACTGCATGGATGCCATTTAATACATCACATCAATGTTGGAATTAAATTTATTCCATGTACTCCCTCACAGTGTTTCTCTAACACCCATACGCGAGGAATTATTAGCTAATGATTGAAATTTCTTGAATCTCTTCTGACTGTCTTGCCACCAAGTGCTGCCCATTTGCATTGTCAACCTTCGTTTGATGTGTGAGTCAGACCATCATAAATATGAGTGTTGTAGTTCATGTGGTAACATATGATGGGGACATTGAGTCAACGATTAATGCAGCGATCCCGTACCCACAGTGGAAAGACTCGTCGTATCTTGCATTAAAATTAATCTGGCACCCTCAGTGATGCACTCTTTGCATATGTATAGAGGCTTTGCCCTGAGCTTCTCATGCATCTCCCTCCATGTGAATGAGTGAGGAGGTATAGTGCAAAACCACCTATGAAATTTTGCATCTTTGAGGTATAGGCATCTTGATTTCGAGGACTCATGTGTTACTCCGTTATTGGGAAGACTACTACCGTTATCCCAGGCTTCGTTCAAGAATGTCGGTGGGTCTTGGGTTTGCAATCCCCATGAAAAGTTGGCAAGTTATGGGTAAGCTCTTGACTCAAAATTTTTAGTTGCGTCATCCGAGCGATGCGAGACGGATGATCCTTGCTCACTGGTGACCGGTCTTTCATTTGTCTTCCACAACGGTTGAATCGCCATTATTGCCAAATTACGTTTGGCACTATTTCTTCCAAGTTTACCGATATTGTCGTTCAAAGGTATCATCGGGGACAATGAGCGTCGACCGAGCATGCACACATGGAAATCTGACTCGAAACAAAGATCAAACAACCAAAAAATAATTATAAAATAAATTAAAACTAAAACAACTACTAAAAATTTAAATAATTCTAGTTCCCGGGAGCGATTGCCGAGAGAATTTGATGGAACAAATTATATTCCTCATGAGAGAGCACGAGTCAGCGTGGTAGTGCGGTGCTCAGTAAGGAGTCGAATTCGCTCGAGGCCCAGTTTGCCCATTAATTGTAATATAAAGTAGGGTTTGTAATTAGTATAATTGAAATATTAAATTGAGACAATATAAAGTAGGGGTTGTAATGTAATCCTTAAAATTCATTGAATGGTCAATGTCAACAATTGACTAAAGATGGTCAACCTAATCAAACATTGGTGATACCAAATGCATATAAATTGTGGAGTATGCATTTCACTGAGATGGGTAATTATTCGGTTGTTTCAGTTGTGGAGTATGTATTTTACCGAGCAATTGTTGAATTATCCATTCCATTAAGAACATTAATGATAATGTTAGTTGTGGATACCTACTATTTACAAAATTTGTAGTAGGTTACTAGAAGTTTAAAGTTGTGAGAAGTGTGGACCTAATTAAAAAAAGGGCAATGTGAAGATCAAGATGTTGTCATTATTTTTATTAAAATATTATATTTAATTTCTTTTGAATCTTTATTGTATAATTATTGGAATTCAATGTATATTGGATTGATTTATTATGCTCATGGACAATTGTTTAAGCGATTATTTTACCTAGTAACGTGAATGAGCTTACGTAAACAGCAAGTTTGTGTTGAAATTCAATCTATATTAGAACCCTTCAATTTGAATTAAGTACTTTGTTAATTACTATGAAGGTTATCATGTTAATATTATGGGTTATGATTGATTACTAGATCCTAACCATAATCGATGTAATAATTAGACAGGGTTGGGGATTATATAAAAGACATGAATGTTCAATTGGATTGGAGAAATTATAATTTTAATATGATTGATATTGTTTAATTAAGATGGGTTTCGTGCACGTGATCATGCATTACATCATATAACACTACATAAGAGTTTTTCACTTCAAATTAAAACTTAGAAAACAAAATCAAATATTCTCTCCAAGTTCAAGAGAAAAGATAGTCGAACTGTATCTGGGTTTCTAACACTTTGTAATTTTGATCTTTGTCTTCCTCAATTATTCTAAAAGTTCTAACAAGTTGCTCGTGATGAATCTAACCTCTCCTAGTGTGGATACTTCTAGAGGTACAACAATTGGTTCCCTTCAATTTATATATGTTACTATACCGAAAGAATTGTTGATAGACTTTCGTTGGCATCAATGTAAGTTACTTACTCTAATGTTAGTTCTTAGAACATTTAAAGTGCTCTTGGGTGATGATTCGAGAATGTTGGACAATGGTGTCCGTACTCTTTGTTTTGATCATTATTGGACATGGATTTACTATCTAACATTTGTGCCTAAGTGTATTTATGTAGAAATGATAGAAATGTTCTTGTCGAGGAACTAAATGTGATATACATGTCATGCAAGCACAAGACCAATGCATTAATAATCGATGAAAGATCGTCATGAACTTCAAATGAAGATGCAATGTCAAATATGATCAAAGAAGAAAGTGAAGTGATCAAGTTAAAGGATGAACCACATACTGATCAAAAGAATGGGCCAAGCAAGAGATGCATAGAATAAGTTGGTAATGAGAAGAAATGAGGGATACAAGTTGCAAAACAAGTTTTGTGGTAATGAAGACGAAGAATCAACCAAACATTATTAAGAATATGAAGAATCGATGTAGTAGAAAAAGAAAAAATGATCAAGACGATTGAAGTTTGGGAAAAACGAGTTATGATTAAAAAAAGTTAAGGTTTGATCCCATATTATTAAAGAGACAGTAAAGATGTTTTAGCTATTTGAATCGATCCATCCAGTTATAACGAAGCGAAAATTGGTGTTTTAAGTTTATCCATTGTAACCTGCATCGTGTGCAAGGGGTTACTATGACATTCTTCCAATGAGCAGTTGAATCCATCGTGACCATATGCCCTCGATGGAGGTCAAGATTTGGCATTTTGAGCTCCAATTGTAAGCCTTTTAAACCTATTTCCACCCCATTTCATCGGGCATTTCTACAAGTTTTCATGCTCCAAGGCAAAAGATCTCATTTTAACATCAAATATCTCCTAAATTAAGCTTAAATTTTTATTATCATTTTATACTTTGAACTAGGATTGTGCTCAACTTTTGCATATAGAGATTGAGTTAGAAAAGGAGCATCCAATAAGAGAAAACAAGCTTCAAATTGATATCTACTCAATAATGAATTGACAATGACTTCAATGTAGACATCAACTTATTGATAGCATTGGAAGGCACGGGATGAGATGGGGGTGGAAATAGGTTTAAAAGGCTTCTGATTGGAGCTATTTTTGATTATCGTGTGAGGGGTTACTATGACGTTCTTGGGTGGGATGTAAGTGCTTGAACCTCGTAAAATACCGTGTCAAGTTTGTATCTTTCTAACTCTCTAGTATTTACATTGATGTGTTATATTCATATGCTTTGATTGTGATTAATTATATATTCTATCACTTACTCAACTTGATAGTCAGGTAAAGTGATTAAACTTGTTTGGTCGCAAATTGCGTTACCTATTGATTTGTGAATCGTTATTGAATATGCTTGTCTTATAGTTAAAGTTTCATCTTTCCAAACATTTGCATACCTATTGCTTGGATTTATTTGATTACTCGAATTGTGTATTGGGTTATCACTACTATTCATTTAAACAGGTTAATTAGGAATTTTTGTTTAAGAATTTTTATAAACTTAAAATTGAGTTTATTTCTACTATAACCTAATTCACCCCTCCATCTCTTATGTTATCATATAGGCTAATAGAGAATCCTTCAATAATTAGTAGAGGATGTCGGGTTTACCTAATAACATATCAAGTAAAAAATATTACTCAAGCCTGACTCGAGTAATCTTCGAGCAAGTTATCTAGTGGGTTTTCGAGTCTAGTAGCATTATGTGATGCCTTGAACACAAATGCTACATTTCGTGAAGATTTCTATGATATAACTTGAATAAACTTATTCAAATAATCATATCAGGATCAGATTTAATTGTTATAATGTCAGATCTACAACATATAATACAATATATGAATAAAGAGTACTTCTGATGGAGGCGAAAAAAGAATCATGACCTTTATGAAAGCATAAACTTTGAATTCCAATTTAACACACATGGTGTGATACTCTGGTTGAGTGCTTATTTAGGAGAGGTTGAATCCAATGCCAGAGTTTAACTTTAGAATATGTAGAAGTGAATGGAAAATCAAAGCAAAAGTCAAACTTTTGGACTTGATTGACCACAACATTATTTTCTGCGGGGAAGGGGGCCGAAATTTTGTTTCATTTCTTTAGGTTTTGGTATATATCATTAACCTAATAAAATTCCATATATAGGATATTAACATTTAACGCAAAAGCTGGCCAGAATAGTTAATGAGTCGGCTCGGAGTTAATTTAATTAATAGTTAAATAAAATTAAACGCTGAGTTATTAATAAATTACTAACAAATTTTCATGAGCCCAGCTAACTATTGAATGAATTCAACTAAGCGGATCAATTGGTTTGTCAATTTATATTTTACCTTATCGATGTAAAATTCAGATTGAGAATATTCGTTGATTACGATCATTCTCGATTTAGCAAATCTTGTTTTTATTTCATACATGAGAAATATAACTCAAATTCACTTTATATTATTATTATTGAAGCTCGAGATAATAGCGACCGTGCCAATAATATAATAGATCATTAATATTCATATACTTGATTTATGTGAATCTAGCGATCTAAACCCACTGGTATTATCATGAGAACCCGACTAGTAATAATATAAGGGTTTGGACCATCGAACCGAACTGTTTCGAACCGTTCAACTCGTTTAGTCGAACCTTGATTTTTAACGTTCGAACCTGCGTTTGATTGTCTGTCGATCCACCGAATTGACTATTCGAGCCCAAGAACCCTCTGAATCGAATCGAGATTTCAGGTTCGTTTCTGATCACTGCCGCTATGTAGAGACACAGCACTGTGTTGTCATGCGGCCTCACAGCAGAAGATGGGATTAGATCATCTTATAAAAGCGTTATAAGCCTTGGCGCTGCGCTCAAAACTCGAGTTAACATAGTAGGCCTCCGAAATAAGCTAACATGGTTAGATTACTAAAAGTCCATCCCATATGCACTGCTCCATATAACACACATGTCACATGTCCACTCATTTCTACATAGGGACATAGGGTATTGAGTCACACAGTGGGGTGCTTCTCAGTTGTACGCCGCTTTTGCTCCAAGGTACCTTTAACCTTCGTATCCTTTCTTTTCTTCATCCCAAAATGATTGTCCAGTTTCTAATTTTGATTGAAAATTCTCGCCCTTCTTTTCTGAATTTATACCCTTTGATGTTTAATTGAGCATTTCTCAGCTTTTTTACTAATGTTAACATTAGTTTTCTAATCAAGTGTAAATATATCACTTATATTGTGAACTACATAGGAAAAATGAAATTGACTGGGAAGAAATATCTGTAATGTGGAAAATAGATATTTTTCATATTTTCTTTTGAAGTCAATTTTATATTTTTCAATGGTCAAAATTATTAATAATCAAATATACGTTCCGAAAAGCATAAATGACAATTGTTTTGAATTAGATATAGTAGTAGATACCGATATAAATATGATTGGATGATGTATTGTGCTTGGAAGTTTGAAAAAATAGATAAATAATAGAAGTGTAATAGAGGATTTGAAACCAGTAATTACCCCCGCCCCCAATCGTTAATAAGTTTGACTGCATCGTTGTTGATACTAATATGTAAATTTAGTAACAGTTGTCCAGAATCTCATATGAAACACCGTCACGTGAAAAGTTTGTAATTTGATTAGTTAGATCATGGTTGCGAAAAGTTTGACACGTGTGGAGTTTGAGCTTCCACACATTATGGGAGAGTCTTCAATTCTTTGTTGACACTTGAAACTATGCTACTAGTTGTTTTATTAATGTTCTTATCAACTTTTCTTAGCTTTAATATTCCATTTTATTCTATTTAGGACTGAAGAAAGGGGAAGATGTCTCACCGAAAGTTTGAACACCCAAGGCACGGTTCCCTTGGATTTCTTCCAAGGAAGCGAGCTAACCGACAAAGGGGAAAGGGTGTGTTAATATGCTTTAATTTGATAGTTTTCCCATGATAATCTCTTGGATAGTTTATATATGCAAGTTTCGATTTCTAGTAGTTTACATACCATTAAGAATTTCTTGGTCATGTCTGTAGTAGGGACTATGTGTCTTTTTCTAAAGTCCTTCATCGGTCTTAGTTGATGGTTGTGTTATTCGTTCTTCGTTGAGACAGTAAAAGCATTTCCCAAGGATGATCAAACTAAGCCCTGCAAGTTGACTGCTTTCCTTGGTTACAAGGCTGGGATGACTCACATCGTGAGAGATGTGGAAAAACCTGGATCAAGTAATTTTCCATCTTAACTATTTCATTGAACTCACACCATATACAACTCTTTGCTGAATGAATTATTTTTTTCTGTCAATTAAGCTTGGATGTTTACCTTACTCTCGACTTGTTTTTATAGAACTTCACAAAAAGGAGACATGTGAGGCTGTAACTATAATTGAAACGCCCCCGATGGTAATCGTTGGAGTGGTTGGTTATGTCAAGACACCTCGTGGTCTTCGTTGTCTCAACACTGTCTGGGCTCAACATTTGAGTGAAGAGATCAGGAGGAGGTTTTACAAAAACTGGTGCAAGTCGAAGAAGAAGGCTTTCACAAAGTACTCCAAGAAATTTGACACTGAAGAAGGGAAAAAGGATATTCAGGCTCAACTTGAGAAAATGAAGAAGTATGCCGTTGTCATTCGTGTTTTGGCCCACACCCAGGTATTGTTTCGTGTGTTTTATCACAACATTTCCAATTCACATGCTCAGCAAAGTTGAATCTTTCTATTGGTCTTAATTTGTATATGTATAACCTTCGAGGAAGCCACAATTTTATATAAAAAATTGATGATAGAAGAAAAGCAAACTGATTTACATTTTTTATGCATGCAGATAAGGAAGATGAAAGGGCTAAAACAAAAGAAAGCTCATATAATGGAGATCCAGGTGAATGGTGGGACTATTGCTCAAAAGGTTGATTATGCATATGGGTTCTTTGAGAAGCAGGTCCCTGTGGATGCTGTTTTTCAAAAAGATGAAATGCTCGACATAATTGGCGTTACTAAGGGAAAAGGTTACGAAGGTGTTGTTACTCGTTGGGGTGTTACACGCCTTCCCCGCAAAACCCACAGGGGTCTTAGGAAAGTTGCTTGTATTGGTGCATGGCATCCTGCTAGAGTTTCTTTCACTGTTGCTAGAGCTGGTCAGAATGGATACCATCACCGTACTGAACTGAACAAGAAGGTTTACAGGCTTGGAAAGGCTGGCCAAGAATCACACACTGCGAGCACCGAGTTTGACAGGTTTGACCCTTCACTCTTTGGTTTCTGTCCACTTCTATTTATTATGCGATGCTTGCCTAACCATCGGTTCTTCTCCCAATTTTAGAACTGAGAAGGATATTACTCCGTTGGGTGGATTCCCCCACTATGGCATAGTGAAAGATGACTTCCTCCTGATCAAGGGTGGCTGTGTTGGTCCTAAGAAAAGGGTTGTAACTCTTCGCCAGTCACTGCTCAGCCAGACATCTCGTATGTCCCTTGAAGACATCAAGCTCAAGTTCATCGACACCTCTTCAAAGTTTGGACACGGTCGCTTCCAGACCACAGAAGAGAAGCAAAAGTTTTTTGGACGGTTGAAGGCATAACCGTTTGGTTTCTAATAGAAAGAAGTCCGACATTATTTTCACTTAATTTTATTCTTAGGTGAATGACCTTCAGGTTCTCGAGTTTTATATTAAATGTTGATTGGGTTTCTGAATTTTTTGTATTATCATTTTAGGCTCCTGAGTATTATTTTAATTATCAATTGGATTCCTTAACATAAAATAAAAGATCATGTTGACAAGTATACCCTTATTTACACTTTGTCATTTTTAATTAATTTTATTCTTAGGTGAATGACCTTCGGACGGGTTGTGCAATCAAATATTTCGAGTTGGTTAACGAACATGTATTGGGTTTATCTATCCAACCACAATACTTGTAGGCTGGAGAGGATACAGAAGACAAATGATGATGAAGGTAGGATGTAGAAGAGAAAAGATAAAGAGTTATATATTACATTGTTCGGCATAGATTTTCACATCATTGTCACAAACTACTGAATATTTGAAATTATAGATAACTATTACAAGAGTACACATGTTTTCTTGCTTTGCATGATATCTTCCAATTGTTGTCTTCTACCTCATTCCATTAGCATGCTTTTGTCATCAATATGCTCGAATTGAACAACAGGCAAATTGTATTTGTGGGCATCAGCTACCTTAACAGCTGTTTCTGAAAGGTTGGCTTTCATCTCTGACATCCTCAGAGCTACATGCTCTTTGAATTTTGAAACCGAATCAACCACAGCAAAGAGATTTCGAGCACATGATTGCACTTTTTCCTCTGTTTGAATGATCGCCTCCTGCAATTTTGCCTCGGAAACCTATCAAGAATCACACATCAGAGACTCATGCATGTCATTTACTGCACATCTTAACGAATGCTCAAAGACTTTCCTCCTTCAGGAAGAGTTCATTTATTCAACAATACTGCATTAATTCAATGACTTACTCTGTTACCATGTACTTTCTCATCAATAGAGAGATCTATAGTGTACACATATTGGCAGCTAGCTACATGGCAAATACTGTTATTCGCAACTTAGAAGCAAATGGGCAAGGGGAAGCCGTACCTTCAAATACTCTGCTGCATCTCTTTCAGAAGTGACCATGTTAGTAGTTTCAGCTTCAAGATCTTCAGCAATCTTTCGGCCTTCAGCTGAGCATCTGGAAGTATAGTCATGGGTTTCAATTCTAATCAAGTCCAATAGAGCTTCAACTTGTTAAATTGACCAAGCATGAACTAATTATCTAAAAGTGAGGTAATGTTTGGCTAAGCTTATTTTTTTATATAACTATTCCAACAGAAAACTAAAACAATAAGCTCTAAGTCTTATTTTTTTGCACAAGCTTACGGATAAGCTCCTCAACGACAAGATAACCAAGACACACTCAAGATCTTTAAAGAATGTTTCTACTTGGCCCTTTATTTTGTTCTGCAAGTAATAGAAAAACTCCAAAAGAGCTTAGTCAAACACCCAGTAGGATAAGGGTGGATGTATATTACTAAGTCCTTAGGCGGAGAGTTCAGTTCCCTTCAAGTATAAGAAAATTAACCAATGCTAAACTCTCTGTTTATAATATATACATTTAAGAATTTAGCATATATAAATAAATTGCAGAGAGAAATTGGTGTTAAAAGAAAAATGTATATCCTGATCATAATAAATTATGCCTTAATTTCTTCTTTTTCAAGTAAGTACAATAACTACACTCAGAAGAGACACCACCACACCTGACTAAATAATTTCCTATTATTTAGCAGTTATATAAAAAATGCTCTTTCAAAACAAATCAGTGAGACTATAACAAGGTCACTCGGCCACTTACTTGTTCAATTTGGGTTGATAGAGTTGATATATGAGATCTTTTTGCATCTATTCTGGATGCACTCTCAGTAGCCTGCTTCTTAAGAGATATCAACTCCTCAAATTTCTCCACAGATGCCCTCTTTACGTCGTCAAAAGCAGCAGCAAGGGTAGGCTTCACCGTAGTTTTATAATCTATTCCCAACAATTCAGCTAGCGTCGAACCTTCAGCATTCAATTGATATTGAAACTCGGAACCAAGCTTCAACCTGTGATTCAAAATTTAGAAGAACTATCACATGGTATTATGTCAAATGATCAATAATGTGTGACAAACTGATCAGCATCAAGCGAAAATGAAGCCAGAAAACTGCATGTCAAACTATTAATGAAGCCATGGAAAGAACAGTCTCCCACAAAATGTGAAAAAACTACTTTGGTAAATTGCACTCGCAGTTAGGTTATGTCAACTACATAGTTTTATGCAAGTGCTACATTTATGTAATTAACAAATTTGTAGACGACTCTAAAAATTAAGAATGAAAAGCCGCGGATTACTGCATGTATAACAAATATACCTTGTATTCTACAACATATCTATATTGCAATTGTAAGAGTAAGCAATTCACCATGGGTTTTTCAACAAAAACATTAGTTAAAAGTTCAATGAAAGAGCACAATCAGAATAAATAATTTCATTACTAACTACTCCCACAATTGGGTTGTACAAACATAGATAAGGGACCTACAACACTCTCAGTCACATCAACTAAATTTGCATCAGCATGGGTTCTTCATTTATTATGCAGAAAGTGGCATCCGAAAGGTAACAAATTCAAGACACCAGGGATGATGATGATGCAACACTGCACTAATTTGAGGATGCAGTGCCTCAATCGACCTTCAAAAATCAGATTAGAGGTTTCACCAATAAATTAATATTAGTAATTGAAGTATTTTAACCAGTATGTTTCAACACTTGCGCATAGTTATTAGTTAGTACTTGGAATTACGACTTCAAAGGTCAATACACCATATAATGGTAAACTCGACCTACAACTTCAAGGGGTAGTAACAGATAGGGCTATAAAGAATATAAATTAACAAAGAATAACCGACACTAGAGCTGCATAAATTAACTGAATTAGATCAATCAATAATGAAGAAAGAGATAAGAGAACCTTCTGATAGCCTGATTGCATTCAATCACTCGCTGTTCAAGCTCCTTCAACTTATTCCCAATATCCGCATTCAAATTCCAGGCCTTCTCTTCCCACTCGTTCCTCGCAGCTTCAGTATCGTTGATATCCCTCTCCACCGCATGAAGCTCCCGCTTCATCCTCTCCGCATCCCTCAAATTAATCCCTTGTTCCTCAACCTGCCTCTTAATCTCCGCATTCTCCACACAAATCTTCTCATTCTCCACGACTTTCACATCCAGCTCCATCTGTTTATCTGCAACCGCTTTCTCCATCATAACCACATGCTGCTGAAACTGTTCGATAATCGACTGAAACTTCTTGACGTCCTCCTCCAAATCAACTTTCTCCTTATCCAATTGCTCCTTCCTACTAGGCTGGCCTTTTAACCCCTCCAATTTCTCCTCCAACGCCTTAATCTCCTCTTCAACGGCCTGATTCTCTTCCTTCATCTCATCCCTCTGAGTCTCCAATTTCCCAATCAATTCCTCATCCAAAGCAACCACAGAATTATCATCTCCATTCATATAAAACACATAACAATCCTTGACATAATTAAACATCCCATTATCAGCCATAAAAGGTTGAATCTCCGAAGACCTCGACAAATGATCATTATACTGACACAACTGCACAAGCCAATGAATCAAGGCAACGAGCATAGCACTGGCACGCCTCTCCCCGGGGGCACGAAGAGCCGATTTGTTGAATTTGACGGGACAATTAAGCGTCTTGAGGACGATATTAAGGTCATCTTCGAATTTATTCGAGACGTGAAACCCTAATCGAACGAGGAGGTGTTTAATGACTTCGATGTCGCGAATTGAGAGAGGGGGTTTTATAGGAGGGAGAGATTTGAATGTGGTGGTTAAGTAGTTGTTTATGGTGGTTACGGAGTTCACCTTTTCGTCCGCTGGGGGGCGGAGGGAGGACATTGAGGGCCGGCTGCTTGCGTAGCTGGCGTCGGAGTCACGCCGTTGGGTGGTGGCGAAGTGGTGCTGCTGCCATGGGTTGAAGGTGGCGGTGGGGGTTGGTGGTGGTGGATGACGCTGCCTATCTGCTGGCTGGGAGTCTTTGCTGCGTCGGAAACCACCGCCTCTCATTTTTCCAATATTATGGACTTTCCCGCTTAAGCTCCGTTTCTATGCTTTTTCGAATCTTCAACTAGTACTCAAACTTCAATTATTAAGCACACCCAAACACTACAAAAAATTCCTATGAAATTACCAATTTAGTCCCTAAAATTTGTAATTTGTAAGTGTAGTGTTTGAGGAAGTTTGTTAGAGACGAATAGATATTTAAACAGTACCCTTGTACGGTGTCTTTACATAGAGGAATCATTAACACTCTGTCCATACCAATAAATTTTTTTAAATTAGAAGTTGCAAATAAAGCCAGTGATCTTGAAGCCTTAATTTTAGAAGTTTATAATATTCCCTCGATCCACTTTATCTAACTTATTTCATTTCTTTGTATAAAGTTTAAGGAAAAAGAACCATATATCTCAAATAAAGTTTTCCCTAAATATTTCTTGTGACTTGGTAAAATGTAGGTAAATAAATTTACATTTTGGAAAAATTTAAGCATGTCTGAATAAAGTTTTAAAACTTTATCATGTCTTGGACTATGAATTGTATGCATGTTCTCTAATGATGACAAAGATGTTACACAGCATGATTGTATGTAGTCATGTCTAGCAAGCCGGATTTAGCAAAAGATCGGGCAAGATTCGGCCATGTCAGCGTGTTCGGCAAGTGAAGCAATGAATCGGTAGGGCCAATCCGTTAAAGAATCTTGGGCCCTATTAGGCCCACTTGTGTGCCACAGAAGGGAGCCTAGTGGACAGATTAAATTATAAAAGGTGCACTGTTAGGAAGTATTCATAAGGCCTTGTAGGTTTTTGTGTTAAATAATAACGGTACACCGTTAGGTATTAATGGTCCTTGTGAGTTGTTTATGTCAAAAATAATATTGGTAGTTTATTAGGGGTTTGAACAACGGACCTCAAGAAAAGAAGAACAACCGTGAACCCAAGCTTTTACCCAGCAACATTTAATGTTATACTTCTTAATGTGATGTATGTAAATATAATTGATTTTCATATGATAATTTTCAAATTATCGTCGATAAAGTTTTAGGTTAAATCTTATATTGTTAATGAATAATATTTATAGTTATATAACAAAGTGGCAAAATTTTATGTAAAATTCTTTTAATTTATATACAATTTAGCAATATTACGTTTAATGTGATTATATTATTAACAAATAATAAAGTCTTCCAATTATTTAAATAATTTATTGATGCATCTAATGATTTTATTCATATATTGTTCAATACTATATAAATATCTCGTACTCTGTATATACATTGAAGAATATTGACATTAAATAAACAGCTTTATTGTATAATTAAAATAACTAGAATACAATATTATTACTTTGTAATATATGAATCTTTCTCTTTTAATAATATATTATTTGACACAAAACATATTAAATAATACCAAATCTATGTTATCTATCAATATCTGGAAATAGTTTTTAATTAGAAATATGTTTTATTATTTGAAGGAGAATATATTATTGAATCTTATGATTTTATTTATATATTATTTGAAACTAAATAACTTGATTTATTATCATACATATATTGAAAATTATCAATTAGGCCTATGACTACATATATGCAGGTTCAAATCCTACATTACCATGCTGTGGTACTAATATGTGCTAAACCTAAATCAAAACCTTTGAGCCATTTTTGGTGCTAATATGTGCTAATATTTTAGGATAATTTTAGGAGAAGTTTATAATGGCTATTACTCCAAAAATAAATCATCAATTTTAGGAGAAGTTTATAATGAAAAAATTACTATAAAAATGATAATAAGGTATGTTGATAGCAGTACAGTAATAAATACTCACGTTAAATTAATTAACTAAGTTCCAATTCAATAAGTTATATATTGATTTGGCTAATTAAATCATGCGTTCCAATTAAATATTTTCATGTGATTTATTATCAAATTATTAATTGTTGCATTGAAATTGGATCGCTTTAATTATGGCCGAGCCATGAAAGCAGGATCGTAATAAATAATTATTTCCTCCAAATAAACATGTAGAAATAACTAAAAAGCCGGATAATTATATCTTTTAAATAAATAGAAAGACATATTTTATCGAACAAAATAATATAATTATTCTTTAATTAAGTCGGAAGAATAATTATCGGGAGGATTGGCTTGAGACGATAATCCAACCCGAGAACCAATAAAGTCATTTCGAAGCCCAGTGAAGACAAAGCTAAACCTAAGCCCATCACCTAATATGCCTATAAATGAGGCATTCACATTCCATTTAAGGGGAACTTTAGATTTTCTTGAGAATCTAGTAGAAGAAGAAAAAGCTCTACAAAATAAGAGAACTCATTCGACTTTCAAGAATTAAAATAGAAGCCAGGCCTTGCAGATCTTCGAATCTTCAGAGTATTCGAGATCTTCAAACATTCAACATCCAGGATTCGAATCAAGCTAGCCAGGCCCTTGAATTGAAGTGTACTGACATCGAGTGTTCGAAGTTGCAAGTGTTGAACAATCGGAGTCAAAGACAAGGCATGAGCCGCGATTTTTAGTGTTAAGTAGAATCGAGGAAAAATAAATAGAGATTGTACTAAAATAATATCAACAATATTTCTTTCTGACTTCTTATTTACTTGTCTTCAATCATTATCTTTAGACTTAAGGAAATTTATTGTTACAAATTTGGGCATGATAGGACAATCTACACTCCGTCCCGGCCGTTCAAGTGATACTCCAAATTCAACTCAATGGCTTAGAAGATTGATACTTCCAAGCTTCCTCATTCCAACATCTCTTCAAGCTCCTCAACTGGTGTAGGTGTTAACCACGCAGCGACATGTCAAACTTCTTGATGTGAACATGAGAATCTTCTGGCGGACTCAATTGTTGGATCGATCCATGGGCAGTAATTGATTGTTCAACCCCTAGCGGTACAAAGGGAGACATGATGTCCATGACCAAGAAGACTCTTGAGATCACACTCTCTACCGACTCAAGTCATGCGATCAGCTAACGATTAGGTCTTGACAATGGTTCAACGCTAACATGCCCCGTCAAGGTACGATCAAAGTATCTCATTAAATGAGAGCGTTGCGATCGCTATACTCATGTGATGACAACCTCTTGAACTTGAAGAACAAGCCTTCGCATAAAGCTTACCAAGACTGCGGAGGGACTTGCCAAGTATATTGAAAGTCAAGATACTGAATGATCATAGAGAAGGTTTTAACCGGCGGTGAGGGAGAAGCAAAGCAGTGCAAGTTTGAAAGCGCTTTTGTCATCCGTGAGGTTCAGCTCGAGAGGAACAAGTCAAATGAATCAAACATTGAGATCTCGACTGATGGGCTTATCCCTATGAATCAACTTAAGGAGTTTATCATGGGGACGATCAAGGACAAGCTAGGGGATCCCAAACCTTCATATGCTTATGTCCAACCATACACTCAGTGCATTGAGATGATGAAGATGCCAAATGGCTATCAGCCACCGAAACTCCAACAGTTTGATGGAAATGGAAACCCCAAACAACATGTTGCTCATTTCATAGAAACTTGCAATGATGCAGGAACAGACGGTGACTATCTGGTGAAATAATTTGTTCGCTCCTTGAAGGGAAATGCATTTGATTGGTTCATTGAATTGGAGCTTAGGTTAGCGACGGTGACCTTGATTGGAAAGTAAGTTCCTTAATAGATTCTATAACTTTTCGTCTGTCGACGCCAATCTAGAACTTCGCAAATGCTAAAGCAGAAAAGAAGAACTGTGTGTTCATTAATAGTTGGAGGGTGAATGCGGCTGCAAAGACCGTTTGTGTGTGTAGATCGACATGTATTTGAGGCATTCGTTAGGACCTCAATTTGTAACCAAAGAGGATCGAGCCAGGTCATTTGAGGAGTTGGCCACAAGAGCTCATGACATGGAGCTTAGTATTGTTGTGAACAAAAACCACAACTTTGCTACCCAAGATGTTCGAAGGACCAAAGACAAATTTGAAGTCAAGAAAGGTGGAAGAATTACTAACGAGGATGATGGTAAGCAGGAGGCTGTGGCAATTTCTTCCTCCTCGGTGGTTCCACATTAAAGTCTAAGAAAGAAAGAAAGGAGAAAGGTCTTCAGAAAGATAAAATGAGAATTATCGTTGAAGGGAAATGAAAGAGAGACTTATTCTTTCTTAGATGCGATAATACCGGGGAATGTTTGATGACATGCTCAAGAAAAGATGATAATATTACGGAAATATAGGCGTCGGATGAAGTGGAAAGACCAAAAGATCAATTCTTTGCAAATATCACCGTCTAGTTGAATTACCTTCTCGAGAAGTTCTTTGTCTTCAAGGACAAAGGTTATGGAATGCTTCAGCGAGGAGGATCTGCGCCTCGAAGAATAGAAGGTTGCAACTAATCAAGTAACTATTGGGTTTGGAAATATGAATCCGATAACTGTTAATGTTCATGAGGATGTGCCCGTACCAAGCGTACGGAATCACGGAAAGGATAGTAGCCATGTTCATTCGAGACAAGAAGAAGTCTCAACTCCGGGCAGGGGTAGAAGCAACAAGGATGAAGGATGCTCTGGTTTGCGAGAAAGAAGCGTCTCGTTTCCCGTTATGTCGAGACACGCTGCGAAGATAAAGATAGTTAGAGAAGCGACAAAGAGAAGATTATTTGTTTTACCGTCCGTTTCTTCTTAGCGAAGTTGAGCCTATTTTACTAAAAATTCCACCTCCAATAACTTTAAGCGACTTCATTCCTAACAGATTTTGGGAGAATAATGAGTATGAATCTTGTCACCATGTTTATGAAGAGGAAGAGGGAACCTCTTCCAAAGAAGAGGTCAAAGAAGAAACACCTCGGGCGGATGAGGAAAAATGTCTGGTTGCCATCCGTTCATTGAGAGGAGATGTGATCATAACCGACCTGCGTATGTATCTGGATATACGTGTGAAGAAGTCGGTCGGATCTTAATTATTGATATGGATCGGCGCTAAATATTTTACCATTGAAAACCACTCAAGATAATTGGCATTTCGTTGAACTGTGATCGACTTATGATTCAAGGTTTCAACAAAAAGGAGGCCAAAAGAATTGCGGGAAAGTTAGCCTACTGCTATCCATGGGAGATATGAGTTAAATACCTCATGATTTCGTATGCGTCGATGCAAAGACTACCTCTATTAATTGCTTGGGCGACCATGGATACACTCTGATAATGTTGTCCACTTCGCTTCTGATGCTTCAAATATAGCAAAGATGGAGTTGAAGAGCGATTAAGGCGACGATAACCCATTCTGAACTTCAATCACACTTCGGAGATGCAAAATATTATGTCTGGAAGAATAAGGAATTCGGTGAGCCATCAAAAGAAGAAGCTCTTCTAAAGACCCAAGAAACAAAGAAAAGCGAGAAAGAAGACGTTAAAGTTCCAATGGCTCGTTTTACATCAAAGAATGTTGAAGAGAAGAGATCTGTGAGTCCTATAGGTTTTAAAGGTCTAAACCTCCTGTCACAAGAATGAAGAAGATAAGTTCCACCTCTAAAGCCTTAGAAGGATTTGTTGCCCCTATTAATGGACAAGCGATGAACATGGAAACTCTACCAAAAATGTGATGTTAAGGATCAAAGTCTGCGACCTCTTGGTCAAAGCCGGGTATGATCCCAAAAAGGATGAGTCAATGGGAAAGCTACCTCCAGAATTGACCGGTGAAAAGGTGCATGGCCTTAATGAGACTCAGAAAATGCTCAAGGATAGAGGATATGCCATCAAAAGCTCATGTCACGGGGCTCGGATATACACACTACCTCCTCTCTTGTCCGGGTGCTATCAAAAGAGCAAATTTCATTTCTGAAAGAAGAGGATGTCTCTCCAAACAAGCCTGAGGTGTGAATCAGAGTTAAGATCAATCGCCCTCGAGACCTGAGGCTTGGTGGATTAAATGAGCACCAGAAGTCGATCTTTTTGAAGGGTGGGCAGCCACACCAACAATGAGAATGCAATATTCGTTGGGGCTTGATCAAAAGCGAAATGCGTATTTGAGAGGTTGGGACCCCGATTAAGAAAGGACTCTAGTGTTTGATAGTCGAAAGGGAACAGAATAGAAGGAGTTCGAAGGTAGGGATAAGGCATGTACACTTAATATATTTACGAGAGTGGAAGTACATCGGTGGAGTAAAAGCGTGACGAGAGACCCCTTATAAGGAGCACGAGGAACTGAGGAGAGTGTTGGATCCCTCGCTCCGTATTACCGTCTCGATAGCGATGAGACCATAGAGGAGGGGCCTTGAAGAGGCCCAACATTTGAGGAAGGTGTAAAGTCAACTGTTGATGAGCTGAAAGAAATTAACTTAGGCATAGACGATGAGCCACGTCCCATATATAGCTCTGCTTTACAATTACGGAGGAAAAAAGAGTATGTGGGTACAAAGCGGAGTTTCGAGATGTGTTTGCATGGACTACCTGAGAGATGCATGGATCAGTCGCGATTCATCATCATTTGTAAAGAAAGAGGGGTTAGGCCGATCAAGCAGGAATCAAAAGAAGATTCGTCCAAAGTTGATGGAAATTGGTAAAGTAAATAAGCCGATTGATCTTTGGATTTAAATCGGAAAGTATGAATTATCGACTTGGTTGTTAAACATAGTTCTGTAAAGAGAAGAGCGGAAAAATACGAGTTGCGTTATTGAGACCTTAATCAAAACATGTCCAAAAATGATTTTCTTTTGCCTATACAACTAATGATTGATGCGACAAGCGGGCATGAAAGCGTTGACATTAAATGGATGGTTCTTCTGGGTATAACCAAATTCGAATGGCACCAGAAGATGAGAAGTTAACTTCTTTTTGAACTCCCAAGGGTATGTATTGTTACAAGGTGATGCCATTTGGCTTAAAGAATACTGGGGAAACATACCAGCGTGCCATGCAGAAAATATTTGACGATATGATCCATAAGAATGTTGAGTGCTACGTGGATGATTTGGTTCTTGAAATCAAAGAGCAAGGATTACCATTAATATGCAATCTCGAGGTAGTGTTTGAGACTTCGTATCAACTCAAGATGAATCCTACGAAGTATGCTTTTGGTGTAACCTCGGGAAAGTTTCTAAGGCCATGGATTCGTCCGTGGGGTATCGAGATAGAAGAGCTGACTAGATTGATTCCATGACATGCGGAACCTCATGATATCCAGAGCTCAAAGATTGTACAAGGGAAGTTGGCTTACCTTTGTCGTTCGTTCCAACTTTGGCGGAGATGCGATCTTTCAGTCGATTGATGAAGAAAGGGAATTTGTTTGATTGGGATGAAGCATGCATCAATGCTTTGCAAATATCAAATAAATTACTATTGGCAGCGTCTTGGTACACTACTCAAGGAAAGCCATAATCCTTTGCTACGCACAAGAGCGAGAAGGAAAGGAGAATGCATTGTCTTATAAAGATTGGGATGGCTGAATGAGCTGAGTATGCTCGATTGGCAAGTTGTGTCGACCTCGTTTTTGCGATCTAGAAATTTGACTTGTTTCAATCTTGTCCGTTTAATCTCAAAGCAAATCCGATCCAAATATGGTATGTGACTTTGTCTTACTCAGTCGGTTGGCGAGATGGTACCTCAAATCAACAATTTGAAATCATATAT
The DNA here is from genome assembly GCA_019722365.1 of Lithospermum erythrorhizon. Classification (NCBI taxonomy): domain Eukaryota; kingdom Viridiplantae; phylum Streptophyta; class Magnoliopsida; order Boraginales; family Boraginaceae; genus Lithospermum; species Lithospermum erythrorhizon. The sequence continues at coordinate 70,508 of JADFUC010000010.1, forward strand.
ATGCCTTAACTTAAGGCATTTAAGGGGCAAGTTTTGGTAGACTTCTTAAGCGGTCATTCCGTACCGCTTTGAATGAGGAACTTCTGCGATGATTACCAGATGAGGATGTGATGGTGATCGAATTCTACCACCATGGAAGATGTACTTTGGTCACGGCTTGTGAGGGATGGAGGCTGGAGGCTGGAGTTATTTTCATAACACATGGACAAGATATGCTCCCATATTCATTCTCGTTAAGTAAAAAATGTTCAAGCAAATGGCGAATATCGGCTTTGATGTTAGGACTTCGAAATCGCGATGGAAATGAGACTCTGTAGTTGAGAGTTGTAATTTGTTCGCAACTAGTAAATCATTCAACTCCTTGAGGATTATGAAGTCGAGAAAGCCGGAGTTGATACTATCTTCTGACTATTTGAAACTTCATGGAATCAATTGAAGGCTTTCTCTGTGAGCGTGTTCGAGATTGTTGAACAAACAGCTAATTCTTTGTGACTTTGGCCTCTGCATTGGCGATACATGAGAAGAGGCGGATCGGTATGTGAGGTGGGTCGTACCACTTGTATTAGAAAATAGAGAAGGTGCTGCAGTCTTCGAGGTAAAAATGAAACTCTTGCTGTGAAGTTGATGGAAGATTGGAGACAACCTTTGGTGATTACCTTGATATGGAAGTACGAGGAGAATTGAGAGAGAAGATGGATATGCAGTCGAGACTTCCCTCGTTTTATCTATTACAAAGATGTTGCTATGAGATCATTTGATGGTGTGTTACTTTGATGCCTTGGAAGAAGAGGCACCTGAGATAAATGGAAAGAAGCTAGATACGAAGTATATGTGGCGCTAAATCAATCTGTGTGAAACTGTTTCCAAATCAAGCGGATGGGATACTATTGACCAACTATGTTTAAAGATTGCTTGGAATTTGCTAAAGATGTCAACGCTTGTCGGTTTCACACAAATTTCCATACCTGACCGCCAGGCTTCACTTCTACGCTGACCGTTTGCTTCATGGACTTTTGATGCATAAAGGACTTGACATGGTCGGACCATTGCAAAAAGTTCGGCTGGACACATTTACATACTTGCGACAGCGGATTACTTATCGAGTGAAATTTGACGGTGCCATTGAAAAATGGGACCTTGAAGAAGTGGCCAAGTCATGCAGTGAACCTCGTGCTCGTTTTAGCGTGCTGAACGCCAATATAAGCGATAATGTGAAGTCATTCGACATTGTGATGACCTTATGTCAAAGTTTGAATTCAAAAGTGTGCTCCTCGATGTAGTATCCTCGGAGCTAATGGGTTGTTGAAGCTTCCATAAACTTTGTGCAACTATCTTTAAGAAAGTTGTCAGGTAAGTCCAAGAGAGAGATTGGCATGAGAAGATGATTGAGCTACGCGTAGGCGTAGCATAGGACAACATATAGAACACTACCGGTCAATTCCTTATGCATTGGTTTATGGTGTAGAAGCCCCATCCTCCAGTTGGGCAAATCCACATGCCTGAGAATATCTATTCAAGAAGGCCTGCTCAGTGAAATTACCCGACCTTAGGATGGAAGAGTTAGACTCCCTTGATGAAAGAAGGTTGGACGTGCAACAAAGGTGGAATGCTATCCCACAGCATCTCAGCATATAATAAAGGTCAAATCTGAGATCATTTCAAATGAAGATATGGTACTCTCGGTAGAAGACCAGTAAATCGCTCACTTAGAAGGGAAAGAAATTTGTCTCCAAATGGGATGGTCAATATGTAACCCAAGAAGTATACACAAATGGATCATATTAGATGGTAGACCAAGAGGGCGTTAAAGTAGGACCTATCAATGGTTGCTACTTGAACCGTTATTATCCATAATGTGAAGCAAACTCTTGGTACTTACAGTATAAGCGTGGCATAACTACGATGACATTGCGTGGTTAAAAGCGCTAGATATACCAATGATATTGCATGTGAGTAAAGCAACTAGATCCTACCAAAGGAATTACATGAAGTAAAACTATTAAACTCCACTATCGGTCTTATTAGTGGCTAAACTTTAAAAGCCCCAGTGAGTTTGAGATGGTAAATTAACAGATACTCGTGGCCTGCATGAGTATAAACTATGTGCAGCGCCTTTGACCAAAATTATATTTCTCCTATTGAACTACGTTTGACTTGATCCTCATGGATAAAATTCCTTGAGCTCATTAAATGACTTGGAAGTCCCAAGTTTGAGTAAATCGCCCAAGAAATTAATTGCAATTGTAACTTGATAAGACATAAATAAAGAGGAAACTGACTTCGAGATAATCTATTATTATGATAAAACTGTTTGACTAATAAAAGCATGATTTAAAGTTCTAGACAAAATAAAGTCCTAAGAAGCCTACACAAATTCATAAAGCTAAAAAGTGATTTTGAAATCACGAAGTCCTTGCTTTTGAGTATCCAAGTCCTTGATCATATCTTTGAAGTGGATTTCTTCGTCATCGCCTTCTTGGCCTTGATTTCACTTGATAGAGACATTTTTGCTTCAAGAATTGATACTTCCATTTATCTGCGGCTCCGTATCTTCCTTTGTCTTGATAAGAAGAAGAGTCTTGTTTTCCTTGGCAGGTCTTTCGATTCTCTCCTTGTTCATTCTCTTTTTGCATTTGTCTTCTTGATTTCTTACATGACCCTCTTATGTGCTTGATTTCTCTCCGATTTGTGATAGAAAGAGGATAATCAGCGATAACAAAACTATAGGCTGTGTATCGTGAAGAGATTGTGTGCTTTGAAAAAGTAAGTTCAAAGTGTCTTCCAGAGCGATTTGACTTGTGATATACTTCGTCTAGAGTGAGAGCATGACCAACTTGATCTTGCATAGATAATATGTCCTCGGTTGGCCTGCCGTTGACTTTTCACATGGCTTGATTCTCGATCACAACAACTTTTGAAACAAATTGTACCCCTTCAAAAACAGAAGGTTGCTGTTTGCTTCTTGATTTGACCTGCTATTTGAATCACCGACAAAGACCCAGAATTTTCAGAGTCTTATGAAAACAAGAAAAACAAAATCTCAAATGGGGATAAAGAACATATATACAATAAGTAAACACAAGGGGGAATGATGAACAAGATTTTACATTAAGCCTTGCACCATTATCTAAAGGCTCGCGTGTGGATGGTAGAAAAAATCTCCCCCTGAAAGTCCTTTTGATGGGCTTGCTTGAGATTCACGATAAATCGACCACTTATCTACTTTATCCTCCTCAAATATCTCTTCACTTTCAGCATAAAGCACAGGGGTTTCTTCTAAGGTCCTAAATTGTCGCCTTGAGGAGATGAAGTTGGGTGAACTTTATTCTAAAAAATGAAGCTCACTTACCGGCTTTTCCATGAGAAGCGGTGAAGTTGAGGCTTTAATCGGATCATATTCCTTTAAACATCTATGATAGAAACAAGAGGATGAATGGATGCTCGTTGTGAATCTTTGAATATTTTCTTCAACCCAGCGTCACGCTTTTTGCAGTGCGGCAGTTCATGAGATGGAAGCATTTATACCGATTGGATTTCGATCATGACGGAAGCGCTCAAACCCTGACATCTAATGGGACTCGATATTGATCTTGATTGCTTAGTACCCGGGAATGTCCTCACAAAATCCGAATTGGTGCAAGCGATGTGGATTATGAGTTTTGTCTGAATTCACCGTCAACTCTTGAGGGGAGAAATTTATACTTGGAGGCTTAGGAAGTAAGATCACTTTCTTGCAATGGTTTTATCCTCAAGTATTGATGGCTTGACGAGTTCTTGACAATTTGTTGTTGGACCAAATCCTTTGGATTGGTTTAGCTTGACTATAGGCTACGTTCAGTATCTATGCATATATACTAACCATAGTGGGGATACTCCAGTGGGGGGTAGTATAGTGTGTGCAAAGTATGAAGCTTCTCCCCAGCTATACTATGTGGAATTGGAAAACTTGTCTTTGCATCCCAGTTCTTCAACTTTGCAATGAGATTTAAGCCTCGATAAATGCTCGATAAAACATGTATTACCAAGGCTAACTACTCCGTGCAGCAGGCCATCATAAGCCTACGGCGAACCTGACCACGGCACAGCAGGAAGAGCAAATGTAAGATATAAAAGCAGTAAAGGTAAGTTTCCTCCATTCAGTTATCAAACATGAAGGTCAAGAAGTGTTTCTTATCTTTATTAGACCATGGTCTTATCCTGGAAGCTCCCGGTTGGATTATGTGAGGCTGGACCGTCCGCTCCTACTCTTTTTGGTTTCGCTTCCTTGGGGAGGAGCACTTTCAGTCTGATGGAATCTTACACGAAAATCGAGGATCCAATCACCAAGCCGAGTGCTCTTTCTTTCAGAACAAGATGAAATGCATGGAACAAATATTTTAGTCTTGGGTAAAGACATTTGCCACACAATACTATTACAGTAGCTCAAAAACAAGGGATTACCTCGTCAAATAGATCTCCCGAATGAAAAGACCTCCCGAAGATACATGTCCCAGTGATATAGATATTTGTAGGAGTAAATAAGGTATTTGTAGTGGGCTCGAGACTCACGAATGCCCACGGACAATCATTAGAAACACGATCATACATGTACAAGCATAAAATCATATATACCGGTATAAGGTTCACTTTTGCTCTGCAAAATATCTTGACCCGTTTCGAATAGCCGATATGTACGAAATTCCCCGTCAGGTGATATTATCTTCGTGACTTCATTGGAGACTATCGATTTTAAACTCTATTGAGGATCACTTGGCGGGCGATCATGGTGTGATGAGTAGATAAAAGAAGATGGCGAATAATCTACGTCCTTTGTCCAAAGATCTTTATTACAATCACAGCTACCTCCCGTAGTAAGTTTTTCTTAAGGCTGCGACCATGGTTTAGCATGACCATTGAATGATTATGTACAATAGGATTAAGCTACGATCATCCAAAGATGGCGTAGATGCGCAAATGTGATCCCTGAGCAATCTATTTGGAAAGTGACCGTCCTGCAAATCCTCTGAAATGATAGAAAAATATGTTAGGAGGAGAGTATTGTGTGTATGCAAACACAAAGTATCTCAGCTACAAGTATCTCAACAAAGTATCTCAGCTACAAGTATCTCGGCTACAAAGTATCTCAGCTACAAGTATCTACGCTTTCTGAGCATCTACATTACAAAGTATCCTCTTACATGAATATAAATTTACAAATATCGCGACCTTGTCTACCCGGATGTAAAGATATAATATTATGCCCTTATTTCAAAGAAAGACGTGAAGTCGAATCCGTATGCAATAAGCCTCTTTGTAGCGAGGAGACACTAAAAGCAGAACTATAACGAGAGAGAACTTTGAGCAAGAATTGAGTAGACAAAACATCACGCCCGTGAGAAGCTTGTAGAACCTGATCTCTAAAACAATTTCTCTACCGAAGGTGCTGTTAATCCCGAAAGGATATGTTTGAGATACGATGGTATAAAAATAACATGCCTTAGAAGCCTCTAAGGTGTATAGCTGAATCGAGAGAAAGAGCAACATAAATAAAACTGTTGTTGTGTAAAATGTATTTCGTTTTTGTATTATGAGATGGAAGATAGTTTGGCTTTTGTAGATGATGAAGTGTAGGAGAGGTGATAGATCCCTCCGTACTCTCACTATTAACCTCACGGTGGGTAATAGATGATAACAACCAAATGAATGCCGGCCTCTAGCTGTTCGACTTCAAGCGAATGTCAGGGTTTTGAGCACTTTGGGGTGCAAAAATGTTCATATTTTTAGGGGTATAATATTTTATTTAGTCCAAAGAAGGCCATACAAGACCTGAGGCCCCGATCTCAATGATTAATATATATTTATATTGCAGAATATTCTATATTTGTCAACAACGCACCATAGTATTTGATTACTCATTTCTAATGCGACCAGCAACTATATAAGGTGAAATGCCCTTACATGCTCTTCCTTATGGTACAATGGTACCTTAATTTTGCCTTCAATATATCCAACAATCTTATTATATTCTACGGTACAACGGGGTTAGTAATATGGATTATTGATACAGAAGCAGGTCAAGAGAGTTATCCCATTAATATACATATCATCCATGTACTTATGTATGTTTGGTTGGATAAGAGAGCTTAAAGTTAATAACTACATTCATTCATTCTTCAATATCGCTGGAGTTCGGGTCTCTCATGCATGCCATTATATAAGTGAGGTACTTCTAGTTAAATAAAAGACAAGAACATTATTGTTTATCTGGGTTGTAACAAATGAGGGCCTAAACATGTATGGATGCAACTCATATATATGTATATTCTCAAAAAAAGCACCAAATAAAGAGGGTTCAATAACACAAAAAAGAAAATGTTGTGTTATAATATTCATTTGGCAAACATACTTAGGCCTCAGTATCATGATCGTCAAACGGAGTTAAATTCGTGGTCAAAATCTTGGAAATGAGGAGGTAGACAAGGATCATGCAGTTTAAACTTTGGTTAGTTGATAGGCGAGGATTGTGGAGTGATGATCATGCTTGAGAATGCATTTTAACGGAGGCGGTTGTGAATTCAAAAGTTTCAGATATGGTTGAAGTAGACCGTGCATAGCGATTTAGAAGGTGGGCATAAGGAAGGTTTATTAAAAATTCGTACCACATATTTATGAACCAATTGATAACTTGAAATAATATTAGGCATGTCAAGGGAAGTCGAGTTGACGTGATCATATTAAGGGAAGTCGAGTTAATATAGCTCCCTAGAAACTAGATTGTGGCCCGATATTAAGTTGATTCGAACCTAACTACTCTAAAGACTCGTCAAATTTGAGGAAATACGTCACGTGAGTTCGAAGGGGCATTTGTTGATAAATTCAATAAATACTCACATTAAATTCATTAACTAAGTTCCAATTCAATAAGTTATATATTAAAATTTAGTTAATTAAATCATGCAGTCCAATTAAATATGACATGTGGCATTTATTATCAAATTATAAATTGTCGCATTGAAATTGGATCGCCTAATTATGGCCCGACACATGAGAAACGGGATCATAATAAATAATTATTTCCTCCAAATAAACATGTGGAAATAACTAAAAAGCCGGATAATTATATCTTTTAAATAAATAGAAAGACATATTTTATCGAACAAAATAATATAATTATTCTTTGAATTGTCGGAAGAATTATTATCGGAGGTCAGCTTGAGAGACCAATGAAGTCAGGAGCTCGAAGCCAATTGAAGTCAAGCCCAATTTCGGCCAATCACCTAATATAACACATAAATAGAGGCATTCACATTCATTTTAAGGGGACTTTGATTTTTGCAAAATACAAAAGTATAAGAAGAAAAGCTCTAGTAGAGGAGAACTTCTACGTCGGCTTTCAAATTAAGCATGCAGGCTTCAAACGCTTTTGAATCTTGAATCTTAGTATTCGAATCTTGGTATTCAAGCATCAGTTCAAGATCAAGCTATTCAAGCCGTTGAATTGAAGTATGTAACACATCCAAGTGTTCAGGGTACAGAGTGTTGAACAATGAGTCAAACAGTTGCTAAGACCACTTGATTTGTAGTGTGAGTAGAGATGGGAGGAATAAATAGGGTGTACTCAAATCATATCAACAATATTTCTTTATTTGCTTATTTTCTTGTCTTGATCATCATCTTTAGACTTACAGAAAATTTGTTATTCTGAGGTCCTATGAGTTGGATGCTATTTATGAAATATAAATAGTTGGGATCACAACAAATTATTTCTTCCTCACATTAACATACACTCGCTGTTTGTGTATAGTCCAACTTCAGCGAATTTGTTCATCAATAGTATATGAGTTCTGGTTATTTTCAAAATGAACTTGTAATGGTAAAACATCTTTGTCGATTACAAAGTACATGTGCATTGTAACTCGTAAAAATCAACGAAATTGTGTAATGGCAGTCCAACCTAAGCAGTGCAACATCACTTTTATATTAATTTTTTGTTCGAATTGATATAACAATATTAGTTATTAAAATAATATATATAATATATGAGGGAATAAAATGAGATGATGGATAGATTATAAAGTGAAATAAGTGTAATGTGACATGTACATGAGATTATAATACACCCTACATCCACAAAAGAAATTTGAATATTTTCATTGGAGGACAAAAAGGCGGTTGATTATGATAAAAATATACCTGTAATCCCTTGGTGCTCCACTTTTTGAGTTTCTCTGGCAGGCTTTAACCGTATATATTTTTATTTGTATTGTATAATGCCAGTGAAAACTATATCAATGAAAATACATTTCAAACTCTTTCTATCGATATACAACATAAACAAATATATTTAAAATCCAAAGTTAAAAAGTTACAAGCCTTAAAAAAGTGAACGATCTTTGTGGGATGGAGGAGTATTATTTACTTGATTAGTTTTTTATGCCTATTTATTTTTGTCAAGAGGATAAACTTATATATTAACTTTTTCTCTAAAAAACTAGGGAGTTTGAGATCATGGGACTTCAACTTTAGTGACTTCTAATTGTCCATTTTCATATTATATATGGGATAAATAACAATTCTATTTAATACGGAGTATTATTTAATTCATCTTGACTAAGCTTAAATTTAATATGCAAAGTACCATAAGATCTTTACAAAGTTATTTTCCAAAAATAAAATAAATATGTCTTTACATCTTGCGTGTTAAGTTGTTGTACCAAAAAGTAAAAAAAGAAGAAAAAAACTATAAATGCTCTCCTAGCTTGGATTGTGAATTATTATGTATTTTCTCCGATGAATTAATTAATATGTATAACTTCTAATTGTCCTCCTTCCCCAATTATATACAGGGTAGATTTTCAATAATTTTTACACTTCACAACAATAGACAATAATTCGTTTCTATTTCCGCAACATCATCAACATATACTCCACCTTATATCTTCAATATGTTTTACATTTTTTTATTATCCAAATCAAATAAAATTAGACTTTATTTGTAGATCTTTTAAATTAAAAAAATATTGACAAATTTTCTATCTTAATATTTTATCATATTATTAACCAAATAAAAAAAATAAGTGGGATTAAAAAAGAAAAAATTGGTCATAAAAATAAAAAAGGACACTAGAAAAGTCATATTGGAGCCCAATATGTCATAATTATTAGCGGAGTTTTCAAAGGCCCAATTATTGTCAACTCAAATACCTCTAACGATTATCAATTGTTGCGGTTAGAAACACTTTAGACTATCTACATCAATAGGCTTTTCAAAATATAAATATTTTGTACCACATCATCAAATATCTCCAATAACTTTACACTCCACTACAAAAGATATTTCATACAATAATTTCCGTTTCTCTTTTTGTCACATCAACAACATATACTCCACCATATATCTTAGATACTTTTTACTTATTTTTTTATTATCTAAATAAAATTAAACTAGGCTTTATTTCTAGATTTTTTACTCTTTTGTTTTTAAATTTTTTGTCATACTATTAACCAATAAAACTAAGTAAAAAATTAAGTGGAATTCAAAAGGAAAAATTTGGTCATGAAAATAAAAAAGGACACTAAAATTATATATTGGGCCCCAATAATATATCATAATGGTTAGAGGGTTTTCAAAAAAATTCCATTTTTCCAACTCAAATATCTCTAGCAATTTTCAATTGTTTTGTCTAAAAACACTCTAAAATGTCTATTACTAGAGATGGAATAATAAGGGCAAATAGTATTTCCAAGGCCCCAGTTTTTGAGCATTCGAGGCGGGTGATATTACCGGTCGGTTCGGTCGACATCATTCACAGGGGCGGGGTGATAGGACCGATAGGCCGGGGTGGATACTCGGTTTGCGGGTTTTTAGTGCAGTTTCGTAGATTCTTTTTTGTTAAAAATTTGGGTATTCAGTTGGATTGTATGTATTTTGGTATGTGTTTTGGATATTTTGGTCACTTCGTGATGGCAAAATATTGAGGTATACACATGTATATCAGTAATTTGAACATATACTTTATAAGTTTTATATTGAAATTTATGTTGGAAATATGAGATATTTGAAATAGTGTCCGTTGAACAATTCGATTGTATAACCGATTAACTCATTTAAGTTTAAGTACGTATATACATTTAAATAATATTTATTGATAGGATCTGATGCCTATGGAGTTATAATGGCTTTACTAGAAGTCCGTTCTTAGCAGGTATACTAACATATAATGTTTGGTTAACATTTACTAGTATATGACATCAATCGGAGCCTAAGAGGTGACACGCCTGGCAAGCCGAGTCATAATTTGAGTATAACTTTCGGGTTTAAAATGGAACTATGTAAGAATATTGGTGAAATTCCAATTATTGGAGATAAGGGTTAGGAGTATCTTTGCTGTGCAATTAAGAATATTCTACAACCATTTATTTTAGGGATAAGAAGTGAGAAGATTACAAGCCACGCCGTCCTATGGTTCCTTTCACTTTGAGGAGGTTTAAGGTTTGCTAAATCTCACAGGCCTTAAAAATTAGGACATTTGATCTCTTTTATATAAGCCAAACTTTGGAGAAAACTTTTATTCCTTTTGGTACACTTTTGTGGAAATATAAAAAGCTCTATCACACTTCTTTGTTTTAGTGATCGATAGGTGGGAAAATTTCATGAATTTTTTATGTCCAGAAACGTCTATAGTTCAATATGTTTAATGAGTTCTAAATTAAAATCTAGAGGAATTATTCAATTCAGTAGACGATCTTAGAGGCATTATGCTTTGGACTCATGGGGACTTTATGATATTCTACTACTAATATTCTTATTGTTATTTGACAGTACACATATTTTATATTTTTAATTATTGTTTTATACAAGCTGGTATTGATAGTTACCATTACATCCATAATATTATTAAGATATTATTTATAAATAAAGAAACACAACAATTTTGTATTCTATTTCATTTTGAGTGAAAATGGATAAAAAAGAAGTAGAAGAACATGCAAGAAATAAAGAAACATAAGATGAAAACATAACGCTTTACATTGAACTTGATTAGGATTGAAACCATTGGTGATTTCTATTCTGAATTAACAGTAGTGATAATATCAATAATTTAGGATTGAAGAGGGATAAATGATGAGATATGCAAGAACTTGATGAAGATGAAATAACGTCTAGATTTGTATTTGAAGGATAAAAGGCTTGGTGTATGTTGGTTGTATTGATTGATGTGTATCTCATTAGTATCCTCTAATGACACATGAAAATACACTTTTATTTCATATTTTTTTGAGTTATTTTGTTAACAATAAAAGTCTAAACAAATTTGACAAATGCGTTTTGTGTCACTGGGTTTTGAAAATATAAAGCAGAAAATACTGTGTTTCTAATATATCCCTTAATCCCAATTTGTATAGCCATTTTTTCTAAAATAAAAATTTTTAAAATTGGTTCCACTTTAGTTCAAATTTGTGGAGGGAAAATGAAGTAATGTGTGATGAATTAGAATTTTTCTAAAATTTTGTGAAACTAAAATAATAAAACAAAGAGGATCGAGAGTATTTACTTATACCCTAAAATCCCTATTGATTCCATTTTTCAAATTTAGAAATTCATTTTAGATTCTCTTTTTTCCATAATTAGAAAGATATAATGGTGAAAAGAATTGAATAATGTTTATTCTTTTTAGGGAATACGTCAAAAGTACCAAAAATCGGTTACTATCTTAAAAAATTTCCTCAAATATTTTAGGGAATACCTCATATTTGCACCTTCTCTAAACAACTTTTCTTCTTCATTAATATTGATACATGAGTATTTTTTAAGGACGAAATAGAAGTGCAGTTGTGTAAAAGTTGGTATAGGGTGGAATTTAAGAGAGTGCGAAAAATCTAGTGGATCGCGGTGCTCTGTCGAACAAGACAAGACACAGTAGTCCATCTGAGCCCAGTACTTGTTATTAATTCACTCAATTGTAGCATCAGTAAAACCCTAGACCTAACCCACTTTCCCCTCCTCAACTCTTTTTCTCCAAATTTCTATTTCACCAAAAAACTTCCAAGATGCCCAAGTCGAAGCGCAATAAACAAGGTTACTGTTCTTTTTGTTTTAAAATATTTTTCATTCTAGCACAGAATATTGTAATTCTACGTTTCTAATGTACTTTCATATTACTTTATCTTATAAAATTTATCATCCAATCAATTATATACTTTCAAATAATTATCATTTTACATTTTCAATGTTGACTAATGTACTTTTTCTTATGAAGTTGGTTGATTTTGAACATTGAAAATTGAGCTAGACTATTTTTTGTGAAGGTGGTATAATTTTGTTTGTTAATTGGAGTAGATTAATGTGGCTTGTGATGATATGAGATTTAATGTTTAATTTTATATCGTTGTGTATAGTGACATTATCGAAGACAAAGAAAAAGGGAAGAGAGCACAAGGAGAGCATCGTAAGTACGATAAGGGAAGCAGTTGAACAGTACAATTCAGCCTATGTATTTAGCTTTGAGAATATGAGGAATATCAAGTTTAAGGTTCAGGAATAGCCAACAACTTCCAGCAGAGTGACAGGATGTTTTCCATCCCAATATTATTCTGTTTATATATTGGTTTAAGTACGATGAAATATGGAATTAGTTTTCGATAATTGTCAAATTTGGATATTATTCTGTTTATCTATTGGTTTAAGTAGGATGAAATCTGGAATTAGTTTTTTGATAATTCTTATGTTTGAATATTATTCTGTTTATATATTGGTTTAAGTAGGATGAAATATGGAATCACTAGGGTTAGTCCAGTGGCCACGCGATCATAATGATGAGGTCCCGAGATCGAGTAATGACAAGACCGGGTACACCCAAGTAAATAAAATAGCAGATGGTTTGTTAGTTGTCAAATTTACTATGAAATTGATAGTAGGAGGTTAAGGTTTCAGTTTATCGAAGAGATCGTACTATCTGTGTGCTAACATTTGTTTGTAATGAGATATGGTAATTTGAATAACCTCCAACAGTTACATAGGTCTAAGTTTTCTTCTCTCCGACGTATGAAAGTATGAATATTTGTTGTTAGTTAATGATAAATTATTTGAAATGATGCCTTGGTTGCTAGTTGAGCTTTTGCATTTCATGCTCTTTTGGGGCCCGAACAACCTTGTTATCTGATGAAATATTTATGGATATACCATTCATGAATCAGGTTTTTCCTGGGATCAAACAAAGTGATGCAGGTGGCTCTAGGCCGATCTGTTTCCGACGAGATCAGGTGGGCCTTCTGGCTGGGGTGATATATTGATTTCCACTGTGAGAATTGGATTGTATTTAATTTTTGTTGTTGTTATTTTTTATTCCTTTGAATTAATCATGTACTGTAGGTTCTACGTGGTGATTCAGGTCTTCTCTTGACTAATCTGCCAAATGAAGAGGTTCACAGGTACACCATTCATTCCTTTGTAATGTTTTGTAAGTTACTGTCCAAACTAGGCGGGGATCTTGGTCTGCACACTACAAAACAAGTCTTTAGTTTTGATTGCTTGGGCCTTTTCATCTTTATTGATTTTTAGTTCAGGGTTTATTGTTTTTCTGATTCCGACTTTTACGAATATCTTTAGTAAAATATTTTATGGACGTATTTTGCTACAAACATGTTTGACTTTTAAAATGAGTTTTGTACAAAAAATTTCTTCAACATGGTTATCTGAGTAAATCTCATACTGAAGTCAACAAATCAGTGTGCTATCAACTAAAACTGCCAATATTAATCTAAGCATTGGATAAACACGAAAAATAAGTCTATGGGATAAAGTTGGAGTATATATTTTCTGCGTCTGAATTTAGTATCTAATTTGTAGCCTTGAATTTAGTATCTAATTTGTAGCCTTGGTGTACATTTGCGACCATATGAATCTTGTTGTATACTAGGTGCATCTTTGTTAACATTCTCATCTTGTTACATTCATTCTCATGGATACTACGTTTTAATGACTATCTGCCTGATTTCGTTTACCATAGAAACACTCTACTTTTTTGAAGTTGAGTAATATATTCTTGTGCCACTGAACCACAACAATTCTATGTGCTCCGATATATTTAACTTTAATGACACAAGTGTTCAACTTTTGTCTCTTTTGCTTCAAATTCATTCTCTAAAATTGTTTCTATTTTTTCATGAATTGAACAGACTGTTTAATGAATTCGAAGAATATGACTTTGCGAGGACTGGAACTCTTGCAACAGAAAAGGTATGCCAGCAGTTTCACATTACAATATTTTGGCTGTTTGTATGCCACTCCTAGTGTTCGATACATATGATATATAACATTTCAAATGACTCTTTTTCTACCCAGGTGACTCATCTGATATAATATAAATCCATGTTTGTTGTAGGTGGAATTGAATGAAGGTCCTCTTGACCAATTCACCCACGAAATGGAACCTTTCCTCCGAAAGCAAGGAATGCCAGTTCGATTAAATAAAGGTGTGTACTGCTTTTGTTCAATGCTGTCAATCTTTCAAATCTATTTAACTCGTAGTTAAAAAGATTTCTCATGACTAATAATACGTAGATTATGAGTGACAAGTTGATATATCAAGACTATGTTGGCGAAGGCAAGCCGATATCACCAGAGGCATCTCGCATACTGGTTGGTAGCATATTCCTTTGCTTTCCATGTCCACTCCTTCAAAGTTATGCTTTCTCTATATGTTAATAAACTGAATCATGAGGTATTTTCCTTCATACTGCGGCTCATGGGTATCAAGATGGCTACCTTTCGCCTTCACTTGCTTTGCAGATGGAGTCCCGAGGACTTCGAGGTCTACCAAGATGGTTTGGAGAATTCAGATATTGAAACCTCATAGAATTGTGTGCTGCCTCCTATTTTTTTGTGTCGTTTCAAGTAGCACAATGATGATTCAATTTGGTATTTACTGTCTGGGTCAGAATCGAATACTGGATCTCTGGGATCTTCTATTGCCTCCTATATTATTCTGTTGTTTTTAATGCTTACAAGGACTATATCGTCTGGCATTTGTACTGAATGTATGCCATTCAACAATTTTGAGGATATACCCAAAGCATTTTCTGTGATCAGTTATATTGTTACATTTTGTGGAAGTCATATCTGTATAATGTTTTATTATTGATATTTTGTAAATTATCAGGATCTAAATATTTCAATAAATAAAGTGTCATTATTAAAAAATATAGTTGTAGAATCATTACCCTACACTATTTGCAAGATATTGGATAAAACATTCAACGGAGAGCGGCTTTGGATTACATTTGATATTGCATGCTGTTCTTTGTCAGTATGTCTTTAATGCGAAGATTTATTACATACATACTTGACACGTCTTACATGCTGTCTGATGCCAAGATATTTGTTATTACGACCTTATTTTATTATGACAAATGTTTATTTAAGATATTGAGATGTATCTTATTACAAACTGAGGCATCATACTTATATACATTTGACCAATTACAAAGACACTTGTCATCTTTATCCATCTATATAATACATTTGTTTTGAAACTCTAGATGAGTCTTGTTGAAGTTATGTTTACTAGTAGCTTTCTGAATAAGGTTTTATTTGAATGGAGGATTAAAGCAAGAAAAAGAATAAAACATTCAAGAGATAATTGAATGGTTTAGTAGTTGAATTAGTATATCTGAATGTTGAGGTGTCGAGTTCAAATCATATCGCATATATGTCTAGCCACTTGGTGGCGATTCTTGAACAAAAACGTGGAAGCATGCGTTTGTGAGCGAAATTTTTGTGGTCCCTATTTTACCTCGCTAATCTATCAAAGCATTTGAACTCAAAGCAATGGAGCATTTTTTCTTCTCAACCCAACAAGTCGGGCACTAAATATTAAATAAGTTAAGCCTCAAGAAAATAACTACCAAATTATATATTAAGATTGCATCCTACTTTTTATTTATGGAACTCTAAAAAAACTCTACCATCGGTGGTTACTTAATTAATTTTTATGATTCTATTAGTCAAGTAGGTTTGCACATATGCTGTAAAAATATTGCAAGTAATATATCAATTACATTTGTTCCATCCTGTTTGGCTAAATGTTCGATAAATTGTAGAGTTTGTGTCACTTACTATGAAAGAAAATGATGTGATACAAAGGAGAGCGAAGGTATTGACATGACTAAGATTAAGGTAAACACTTTGTGCAATCTTAATAGTTTGAACTCTCATGATAACTTATTACATTAAGCAATGAACTTTTGTTCATTTCTATATGGTAATAGGAAGATGAAGTTCGAGTAAATTATCCCTCAATCTTACACAATATCATTAGATTGATGGAAATCATTCAGTTACAATTGTTAGGTGTCTATCCTATTTGATAGGCTTGTTCATAAATAATAATTTCATAATTTTAGTACTCTCTCAATATTAACACTAAGTAATTATGATTATTTTAGATTGAAGTCTTGTATAAAAATGGTTGATTGTTTAGAGAAAAAAGTAATTATTTACTTTATCAATGCAACTTTTTGTCTATTATTATTCTGATTTTCATTGGTTGATAATTTTCTCTCTCCTAGGATATAGTAAAATCAATGATTAGGTTAATAAAATACTTTTAAGTTAAACGATCACTTATATTGATACATAAGATGTATTAGACTTATAGTCATAATTATTTAATGAAACTATGATGCAAATTATTTTGTTGGAGAAGGGATAAATGAATCAATTAGGTCACAAAGTAAAACATGTAGGTATTGTGAACCCAATAAACCGATTAAGGATGTGAAGAAAATTGAAAATCAACCCAAACCGATCGAAACGAAACAAAAAATAATCGAAATTTTTGAAACTGATCTGAACTAAACCGAATTAGGTTCAAAACATAAAAGACCGATGAAGAATCGGTTCGGTTCAGTTCTGCCAAAAAACCTGATGGTTCGGGAACTGAACCGAATCGATGCCTTATTAAAAAAAGAAGTCATAAAATAAACATTATACATAAATAGCCTGATAGCCAAGAGAAACCCTAAAGTCAAAACCCACCCCGCCTCCTCCTTCTATTCTCTGATTTTGTTTACAATTACAACCACCATGATAATTCTATATCTCCATTGCCTTATCGATCCAGAAAACTCACGTTCAAGACCCCTGATAAAATCGCAAAATAATTGTCCAGTTTCTTAATTGTTCCCAAAATCTATAAATCCCAATATAATTTTCCAATTTTTTCATTGCCGTATTTGGAAGATTTGAAATATCAAAATTCTCTTCTAATAATGGAGATTTATGGAGTAAAGAAACAAGAAGTTCGATGATGAAGAGTGTAATGACGAGCACTTGGAGTTGCAATATGAGGGCATTATTAGTTGGAAATCTCACCCTTATTCATTTTCCAAGATTGATAAAATCCCAAAATAATTGTCCAGTTTCTTAATTGTCCCTATATATATGTTCGATTTCTCATTTCGTTTTTCATTGAATCTCTACTCTAAGTCTCCTCTAGTTTCATCTTCAATCGATATTTATGATTTTAATTTATGTTTGTGTTTGTTTGTGATTTCCTGTTGAGGAAATTGATAAATATTCAACAATGGAAGTGTTCAAATTGATAGTCAACTAATGCAAATTAGAACGTTGACCAAAACCGAGAATCGAACCGGAACCAGTCGGAACCAATGGAATTGGAACCGACGGGAACCGAATTCACCTCGGTGGTTGAATTAACCAGCTGGTTGGTTTGGTTCTCCCTTTTTTCCAAAACCGAACCGAACCTACCTGTGCATAGTCGTAGAGATGGTGTATCATCAAGGATGTTGACGGCACATATGATTCTGATATCTGAAACAAAGTATGAGTAAAAATGGTTGTATTAGTAATTGTTTAATGGGCATGTATCAGGTGCGGCAACACAAAATAGTGAAAGTAGGTTGTCAACTTTATCTTGAAAAGATGTGGTCTTAGTAATTTATGTTAGCAATGTTTGTTAAAATGAAATCTATCTGTGGTACTAAGTGTAGAGGTCAAAGCATTGTGTAGCTCGAAGTTGGAATCTAAGCTATTGAGGATGCTCAAGCAACTGTGCTTGATAAGATGTGCAAAGTTGAGGAGATGTTCAACTGGATGGAGTTGAAGCAACTGTGCTTGCGCGGGTGGCATCTACCAGATGTCATAAGTGATGTTCAAGCAAAAAATTGGCTGACCGGATGAAACGCGATGATGTCATTTTCATGACTGTGTTCAAGCAAGAATGTTGGACTATGTGTGAGAGAAGCCATTATGATGTTCGAGCAGGTGTGTTTGACCTTGTGCTCAAAGAGAGAAGAGTTGTATATGGCTAGATGTAGCATATGTAATAAGTCTCATGAAGTGCCTAAGGAAGTGTGTTTGACACATGAGGGAGTCTTCAAATGGAAAAGTATATTGTTCCCATGTGTGTCTAGGTCTATGTGTTCAACATTCTAGATGTTGTTGAAGGATGTTTGTATGTAAGTGATTGTGATATAGTCGATGTCCTTTTTAAGGTTTGATATGGAGAAAGTAATAGATTTGAAGAAAGTAGATATTGGATGAAGAGTTCTAGGATGTGTTGGAGACAAAAGGTTCAACTATTGTAGTGTTGCTAGTTGAACAATATGAAGATTGAGAGTGGTCGAGTAGAAGGGTCGACTCAAGGAAGCAATAAAAGAATAAACAGTAAATGAAGAACTGGAAAGGATGTTCCGGGCTAAGAGCTGTTGTCTTAGTGAACAAGAAAAGAAAAATATTTCATGGAAATAAATATCTTGGTTCACCGTGTGAAGATCTTCGAGAAACCGCATGAAAACCTTGCAATAAATTATAAACAATTTGAAGAATTAATGAGAAAATCGTGAATCAAGTTGGAGAGCATGTAAGTAAACAATCTTCCATGCGAATGTTCGGAACAATGTTTTTCGTTATGTACCTAAGCGGTTTGGCCAACTTCCACCGCTATATTAGCAGATGTGAAACCTAGGTTTAGATTTGAGTATAATTGTTGGGTTTAGTATATGTATGATTAATCTTGAGAAGTTGCACAAAATTTTTATAAATCTTGTAATGCAAAGAAGAATTTATTATTGTAGTGAGGGTATAAAAATAAAATTATTTGTGTATGGGAAAAATTTACCGATTAATGCAAGTTTTATGAAATCGAAGAGGATCATTGTCGTATAAGTCATAAGCGTTTGTTGATGATTTGTGAGATGTGGGCACAGGCTTGAGCAGGCTTGACAGTGGCGATGAGAAGCTTGATATGAGCTTGATTTGATTTAATTTGAGCTTGAGATTGGCTTGGCTTGGGACTTGAGTTGATTTGGATTGGAGCTGCAGGCAAAATTTGGAAAGATGCAGTGCTTGATGAACTGAGGCCCAGTGCGGGCTTGGATATGATCAGGAGTCGGGGAGCCTTAGGCATATTCCCGTATTGGTTGTATGAACGCGATCTTTGGGTGCTTGAAACGATTCCCGTGCTCCTTGGACTTGATGGACTGCTACTTGAAGTTTATAGCGTGGAACTTGCTTTGGCCTTGTTGGTGGGATTCATGGGGATAATCTGTGCCCGGAGGAGCTTTGGTTGGTGTTTCACATTGGTGGAACTTTGTAGGCAAGAGAGGAGTGTAGTGTCTTGATATGACCTCCGGTTGATGGGTGCAGTGCGCTTGATATGGCTTGATTTGGGATAGGTCTCAGAGCACAAAGTATGGAGTGATATGACCCGCGTGAGACTTAGTAAGATTGGCTTTCAGCGATTTAAGTTATGAGTTTAAAATTAGAAGCTTCACAAACCTGATGGCGGCTTAGCGATTTTGTTCTTGATGAAGGAATTCGATTATGAAGGTGGAATTCTCGATCTTGTTGATGATCTTGATCCAATGACGGGGCTTTAGCGGCGTGTTTCTACCTAGAATCCATTATAGGGATTTGAGCAGCTCCAATTTATTCTTATATTTGCAGGATTTGATGAATCAGCCTTGCAATTCCTCAGATATTCATCCCAGAACTACGAATAATCGAAATTTGTATAAGCTTAATCCGCATATTCGAGCGTTCTTGAAATCTTTCGTGATTCTCGTGGATTCTTCAAACTTGAAGGATTATTGTGTTTGTGCAATAATCCTTTAGATTCGAACACTGTTTAGCCCACACAGGTGTTTAACCCATGGCGTGTTTCTGGCGGCCTTCAAAGATTTAACATAGAAATTTAGGCGTTTCTCTTTTCTTACGATCTTGTGATTGAATTTTGAGGCAAGATCTGGGCTGTGGATAATTTGTAAATTTCTTGGTGGCCAAGTATTATTATTGATTTTGAGCGCTATTTTTGAATGTGGAGGAAGCTTGATTCTTTTTCTAGGTCAAGTATATTTCATATTGAAAGCACAGACACTGACCATGAACTCTTCCATGGGGTTAGAGATTCCCAGATGTAGATTATAGGGATTTCCACTTAATTGGGCAAACAACAATATAATGTGATGGAGTTTTGCAATTTGAAGCATTTTTGTGTGTGTGCTAACCGTTGAAGAAGTATTTGACTTGATATTTACCATATTTGAGTCAAACAGTTCATCAGGAAGGTTGTGTCTGAGTATCATCAGACTACGAAATTTCAATCTCCATTTATGAACTTAAACAAGCTTTAAAAAATTACAAGTTTTTCTTCAACGAGTCAATTAATGAATTTGGATTTATTAGGAAAGAAGAAGATTTTTTTGTATACAAGTAGGTTAGTGGGTAACAATGCATCTACAATATTGTAGGTAGATGACATACTAATTGTAAGAAATGACATATCCGTGTTGCAGTGGATTCCGGACATTGTTTATGCTAGTGTTTTTACTGTGAAAGACTTAGAGATTGATACATTCTTTGAGTTAAGATCTACAAAGATCAAACTAGACATTTCTTTGAATTAAGTTCCAATACATTCTCTTCGTAAGTTTTTTCATGGATTAGAATTTTTAATCCCAAGCAGTTCAATATCTTCATGAGACATTCCATCATTCTCGGTCGTTAGATTATCCACAAGGTGGGCAAGAGAATGGTAATGTCAGCTGTCAAATGAGATTGATTATGTAATGCCGCATATGTACTGCGATACATCGTGTAGGACACTCCCAAGTGTGGGAAGCATTACTAATCATATCGATCTAAGAACCAGTACTAAAGATACCTTCAATGTTTAAAATGGGGATGATGAGTTATTAGTATAGAAATTTCTGCAGCGATCTTAGTAAGCTACTTATTCACGCTGAAACAGATGGTGTAGTGTTTTGGTGTAGAGAAAAGAAAGACTTTGTGGCTGAATCAATAACAAAAGCTGAGTATATTGCAGCATCTGAAGCAATGAAGAATCATGTTGGATCAAGAAGTTCGTGAGTGAATTTGGAATTAGTACCTAATTAAAAGGCGAAAAAGTAGGATCAACTGTATTTGGATGAAGGTATGATTACTTTAGTCAAATCTTTGCCAAATTATCACATTAGTAGAAATGGTTCGGTTAGCTAGAGCTGGATATAACCTCTTTGAGAACTTAGAAGATAATATATATGTGTCCAAAGTAGTATCTCATAGAACTTATATTTAAATGTGATTCTTGAATTAGTGTTATAAGGTTTCACTTTGCGCTTAGATAATGTGCTTTCATCCTATCAAAACGTCTTCCGTAAAACGAGGATCATAAAGGGCATGTGTTGGGTATACTAGGAGTGTACAAGTGAAAAGATATGTACATTTGTGGGATTCATACAATCATATATAATTATAGATTTCTTGGCTCTTAGAGAATTAATAGTGATTATAGAGTAACCTTGATATCGGATTTCGATATCAAAATATTCATATAACCAGAAAAGGCATGGAAAAGTTTGATGAGACATATGCTTTCATTTTATTGTTGATATGTTTCTTAGAAAATAAATTATTTGTAACCATCTTATTTCATAATTATTAATAAACATGTCTTAATCCACATTTGTCCTTGAGACAATTAATCTATCTTCCCAATTCCTGAACATCAGACAGTAAAGTTACAACCCTTCGCCTCCCACTAAAAGCAAACTCTCGACTTCTCATTTTTAAAACTCAAGGAGGATATAAATAAGAGTTTACTAGTAGACGTCTCACAGAACCCAAATTAAAAAAAAAGGCAGAAAGAAGCCTTTTTATGTCTTCGATGGAATTGATCCCCGGTCGAAAGAAGTGATACATCTGATCTCATAGATGAGACCTTTGGATGTTCTATCTAAATACCCATTTCATTAACTCCTTTAGAATGGCATTTTTCATACCATTACTAAATCGACTCTTCTAACTTTATTATCGGGTGGCTGATCCATTTAGTTGTGACCTAGATATCCGGAGCACATGAGATTTCAGCCAGTGGAATCGCACCGATAAATGAGGAGTTGAGGCAGGGCCCCAAATTGCATTGGGAAGGCGAGGACAAAATAGACCTGCGTCCACTTGATCCGACCAAGAGGACCGTGAGGCCTCGCTGCGTGGAGCCTGGAGAGGATGACATCGAGCCTTGGTGGATAACCAAGGGACAGGATGTGAGAGACAGGCGACCTGTAAAGTCGAGATAAACTTGCCAAAATCCATTATATCGGTGAAATCAGTGAGGATCGATAATCCTCTTTACAAATTGTCTGGACGTACGAGCGGTTCGAAATGTCAGGCGATGTCATCAAAGGGACACGGCAAATCAAAGGTCCCTGACCGTCGTCGCTCACGATAATGAAACTCTGATCACAAAAACATCTTAGTTCGAAGACAAAGGAGTGCAGACAATTATTTATCGGTGCGTAGATTTTGATGATTAATACAGAGGCGTCGAACTTCTCGATGGTTATGATTGCGACCTCGGTACTCCAAAAAGGTCACATTAGGGAAAACCGATCGTGGCGTCGGGGAAAACTAATCGGGAACTATGAAGGTCCTGTCGAGGTACCGCGACATCACGAGGGCGTGCATAGTAAGCGGATCTGGCATTATCTTACCTGAGGCCGGACATGATCTTTGAGGCGGTAGTAATAATTACGAGTTGCAAGCAGTGGATAAGCTCGGATTGCTTAAAGGCATCGCCCCAATCGGTCAATTAGTAACACTTTTTAGCCGATTAGAGAGCAGCTACTATGCCGAGGGATTTCAGAATGCCCTAGTTCAAAACTTTCAGCGGATTTGGAGACCCAGACAATCACCTTAAATCCTTTGATTCCCAAGTGTCTTTTTGGGTCAGTGATGAAGAAGTATATGCGAGGGTATTCCCAAGTAGCTTGTCGGGACATGCTTTGAAGTGGTCTCATAAATTGCCACCCGATTCCATCGACTGTTGGCAAAATGTCGTGGATCTATTCATGGACAAGTTTGGGGCTTATAGTTCTTCGAGGCAGAGAACCACGATGGAATCTGGCGAAGCAGGGGAGGATTTGAAGTTCGCCATGAGATTTGAAGAAGTAGCCTTGATATGACGGCTAATGAAAATTGACCATGATCTCGTTCTTTCCTGGTTAGAGATGCCTCTGAGAGAAAGTGATGCAGGAAGCTCTAACACTGAAATAAGTTATCAGGCTTCGTCATTCGATACATCGAGTTGGAAGAGGTGGAAGCTACTGCAGTGTCGCTCAAAGCTAAGAGGTGACGAGATAAGTAAAGTAGAAATCTGACCCAGAAGGAAGATGGAATAATTGATTGAATTATATTCCTCGCTTGAGCAAAAGTCGTGTAGTAGTAGTGCTCAGTGAGGGTCGAATCAGAACTTGTTTACTTAATTAATTGTAAATGAAACTAAGTAGTAGGAATTGATTGTAATAAACTAGTTAAACTTAAACTAACAGTGCAATTAAAGGGACAAACCTTAGAATAAAATGATTACCCGAGAGTATGACTTCACCTAACGGTAGTATTCTACATCCAAATAATAGATTCTCAATATTTTGAGGGATTCATTTTAGATGATTGGTATACCGTTCGGTGTGAGTTCACCGAGTGTTCTCGGTTTAATTAATCTCTAACAGGTAAGAGTGAGTAGCTAAAAAGCACGGCGCCAAGGAAATACTATCGGAACCAAATCAGCGTGTTGCCTTCGTATAACAAGCAAAAGCTAATTAATAATAGTGATCTATTATGCCTTCCTTTTAGTAGGGTGCAATACTGAGATTCTCATATAAAAAATTGGCAGTTAAAACAATGAATCAATTAAGTTCAATGGGTTAATACTAGTGCAAGTATAATAAAATCGAATAGAAAAATACTGCTGTCAAAGGCTACATGAAAACCCCAGTAATAATAAATTTAGCTGCTGCTCATCTTGAAATAATTCATAAATAATAATGCAGAAACATAAATTAGCTGAAATTATGAATAAAGGTAAATACTATCCCACAATTGTCTTCAAGCATTCCAAAGCAGAATAGTAAATGTTTGCTGCGTGAATTACTGCTGCCGATTACTGCCGAGAAAAGTGAATTGTATAATATTCGGTAGCATAACGAAACTTTATATAGTAGTAGGTTATTTCCGTCTTTTATTAAATGAGAACTTTTTGTATAATCAGACCACCTTTTCTTTCCTTTTTCGATCGGACTTTTACATCAACTCTTAGGAGAAATTACATGACTCGGCCATGGCTTACTCTTTTTAAGCGTTTTCACAATAGAATTAGCATATATTTCCCAAATAATAATAAAAATATGAATCATAATATATAATATTGTCAATTAAACAAATCAAAACAACCGAATTATGAGTAATAAAGTTCCCAAAATCATCCTAAAAGCCATGACAAATATTAACTAATCAAACTCCGCTTTACTTGGCTAATTCTTTGTCGCCAGTAAAAGCATTCAGTAGCATTTTGTTGCAGTATATCACGATCAACGATTCATGCATAACACATATTAGGGAACAAGTTCAACGAGACTTCGGATCAAGACTTTAAATTAAGCACAATCTTTGTCAAACTTGGCTAACACACGATACTTCTAATTCGCCGATTCCGGCAATTCCTGTGAATGTGGATATCTACCGATTACTCGCGACACCAGCAATTGTATTTATAGGCTGGTGTTTACCCTCGATCTCGATACAAGACCTGATCTACCATAGGAAGCGGTTATCGCCAACAATTGATCCATCGTATCTGTACCGTCAGGAGATACTGCAGGGGTTGTAACGGGGCTTAGGTGTTAAAGGTAGGAAATATTTGGCTCTGGACTAAACATGAGAAATTATGAAATCTAAATAAATTCACAGTGAGGACATAATTCACAATCCACCACAACGTAGAGCCTCGCTTTATTTTGGCTACCGACCTCTGACACTTTTTCAAACTACTAGACCTAGCGAAACAACACAATAAAACAAAGCATTTGTTTCTTTTCCAAAATTTTTCTTCTTTTCTTTCTTTGATGCTTTTTTTTTTTTTTTTTTTTACTTTCTTTTCTACATTAGGTCTATGACATTCCTCATTGATATAAAACTCCCCGCAACCAACAAAGAACATGATAGATAATGCACATGGAATCTAAAGATATCACGATCCTCGAAGTAGGTTCAAAAAGTTGGATAATTAAATTAAAATCGAGGCTTTAGGCTCGTTATTAGAGTTTAAACAACAAAGAGGTCCAACATAAAGGCTGTGGGGCTTACTAAGGGATTAACACAAGGTTGAACTTTATGGAAGAGTGGGGTAATTTCTAAATTGCCTCCGTGTTCTTAATAAATATTACCGTCGAGAATCAAACAGGGTTCAAAAACAAGTTAGAAGAATTGTATCGAAATGCGAGCATCGCGCATCAAAGAAAATTTAAATATGAGGCGCAAAAACTTCACTTGGTGTATATAGGTCATCCTTGTCACGTAAGCTGAAATCCTCCCCAACAGCATTAGTCGATCATGCGAGCAAAATTTCGAAGCTTGTCTGGTGGCAGATAACACTTATCAATCTACTCTGTCCTCGCATCCGTCATACGGCTACACCGTCAACGAAAGGATACACAATAAGCAGTCAAAGACAAGTTTCTGCGCTCCTCACTTCTGCCTTCGAGAGAATACACAAATGTCAAAGTCCATCCCAGCTTAAAATTTGACATTGTCCCCGATGAAACGTGATATCTGAGGGAAAGGAATGACAACTACTTGACACACAACGAGGAAGACATACAAAAAATAAAAGGGCCTGAGGAACATAAATGCAATGAAAGAAAAACAACTAAAAGAAAGAATACGAAAGTACCCGAGCCCACAGAGTAGAGCTAGTATCATCTCGCCATGGCACTGCAGAAATAATTATCAACACCTTGGCGTCGAGGCGGTCTTGTTATACGGAAGCTGGAGTAGCGACTCACAATATAGAAACAAGTGATGGGAGTTCAGGACTTCGATATAGTGAGAGGTCGTGGCAGCGTGTCCAAACAAAACTTGTAATCCCGTTAGGGCCCGACTTTGAAATGCCACTTTTCAAAGTATCCCAGTAACAAGATTACTAAATTCCTTGTTCTCATGATAGAGTAAGGTAAAGAATCTCTTGACTCGAGAAACAAGGAACTTGGTAATCATAGTAGGGATCTGAGCATTAGGCGATGTGCGAACAAATTCTAGCATATGGCTTGATATTTGTACTGCCCACGAAATATGGAGTTGGACGCGTCCTTTTATAAGCTTACTCGTGAGATAAATATCCTTAGAGCGCGGAAGTGGTAACATTAGTAAGCGACACATTACAATGCAAAAAATGAAGAATTAAGCGATTTTGGGCATTTAGTTGGCATGAAGCATGATGTGCGATCGGAAGCACCTCGAATCGTGGGGAAAATGCCTAAATCACGTGCCTCTCTAGGTAAACTAAAGTCATCCTACTTTTGTACTTAGCCCGTAACATAAGCGAGATTCCCAGCGTGGGGAATGTCAAGCGCTAGACAAAGGATTTAGAATCAACAATTATGCGTTCAATTAACCATAGTTTCAAAACTGCAATTTGACTCGTCACAGCATTCTGATATTGGCATAAATTCATACTTTGGTCCTAGAAAACTTAGGTTCGATGTCAAGAATGGGTTCCCGACCTAGGTAACTGATACGAATACACAACAAATTAAATACCGGTTTTGGCTCAAGCGTACTCTTGAATGAATGCATTATCTGGTGAGAATCATGCCACAAAGCGATTCTCCCTTGGCGGAATCGATCGTGGGAGGAGGGCTGCGAATCAAAGGCGGGAGCCGAGGAAGACCTTTAGGCTTAGGATTAGACTTAGGATGAGACTTAGAGATAGGCTTAGACTTAGTGGAAAGCAGATAACTTGGGATTTTTGGGCTTAGTCGTTGCTGATATGAGTAAACACAATTCACAATTAAAGTTATGCTTGTAGCCAGTCGATAAAAAGAATACCACAATCCGAGTATCGATAATTAAACCTGATAAGGAAAGAAACAACCTGATAAAAAAATCGGATTTTTTTTTTTTTTTTTTTATAAGGAACACGAGAAAATAAAAAAAATCAACCAATCACTTGTGATTTATAAAGGAAGCGAAAATAAAATAAAAAATCAATACTAATCACGAAATAATAATAATATAAAAAAAATTAACTCACAAATTAGGGACTGAAGTGAGGATGGCCGGAAGATAGCGGGAGATGGTGGCAGCAATGAGTGCTTGAGGCGGCAGAAAGAACAGCGGAAGAGGAAAAGGTACGCCCGGACACACGCGGAGATGAATAAGCGAGCAGCGGAGAAAGGGAAAGGAAGAAAAAAAAGAAAGAAAAGGAAAAAAAGAAAAAGGGGAGGAAGAAGGGGGGGTTACGATGGGTTAGGGTTTTTTTTTTTTTTTTTTATAGAGGTAAAGAGAGCGGCCCCTAAATTAGCCCTCGAGGCTAAATTTGAGCAAGGCTTCAGCTCAACACAAATCGGCCCCGGGGGGGGGCTAAATTTGAGCAAGGCTAGAAAATAAGCCATCGACCTGGGGGCTAAATTTTAGGCGTAATTCGACATTAGGCTAATAATAAAACATTTATGAAATGAAAGTACACTAATACTACGGTGGGTTACTCCCGCTGGCCTTAAATATTGCGTCAAGTAAAGGCAGGTTTGCACAAGTATGAAAGCTTCTGGGTTCGGCTGAACTTCGATGACTCCTTTCAGAGGTATTCCTACAGATATTCCTTTCACTGGAGGTGTCCGTTCACCTTAAATGCTTGCTTCACATTAATTCGGGCTTTCAACCCAGCGGCTCCATGGGGAAACAACGCTTTACTATGAATGGACAGCTCCGTCTTGATTTTAACACACGGGAAACAAGCGGAGGCAGCAATTGAATAAGCTTTCATACGGCTCATTTGTCTTTCTCCTTATCGACTATCGTAGTAAAATTTTGTCCTCTCGCTTAAAAGATCTAGCATTACCATGGCGTCACAGCCTCGGCTTCACGTGGCTTCGTTGGGTTGGAGGCACCTGCGGCCAGTAGGTCCATCAAAATTAAGCTTTAGATTTGCTTGATAATGCATGTTCAGCTCCGCTGTGAGTGGCAAACTTTCTCATAAACTAGCACAGCAAGGACTAGTGCCAATGGAGTGTCTTATAAATTTCTCGCGACCCACGTCATCGTTCAGCTTCCAAGGACCGATCTACTTGTTGGGTTCCATCGCCAGCCAAAATGTCCTTGATTTGTCTATTGCTAGTTTCCTTTTGTCACGATATGCATGGTGATAAGCTAAAGCGACTGCGATGATTAACATTATATTTCTTGTATAGAAAGAATTACAAAATGTTTACCCCAAATCATTTGATTAAAGCTACAGGGGTTCCAGAACCTTGAAAATATCATTATCTTTCAAAAACTTGATTACTGCTTTATTATCATTAGTTCAAATTGGCAATTGCCTCATCCACTTAGACACGTAATCAGCAGCAAGTATATATTCAAAGCCACAAGAATTTGGGAAGGACCCGTAAGTCAATTCCCATACATCCAAATAACCGACTACGAGATTATTGTCGGTATCATTCTCTTACGAGTTACATTCTTTGGCATTGCTCGCGTCTTTATCTGAGAAAGCTATAGCGTCTTTGAGCAGCGATGGCCAATAGAACCCGGCAAGTACATGGCCGTTTCTTACCTCCAAAATGACCTCCGTAGCTCAGTGCATGACAATGATTCAAAATGCTCTCCTGTTCACCCTCAGGAACACATCGTCGGATAATCTGATCAGGGCAATGTTTGAAAAGGTATGGGTCCTCCCAGTAGAAGTATCTCACCTTTGATAAGAATCGCTTCTTTTCCTGTGAACTTAAATCAGGGAGAATAATGCAGAAGCGAGAAAATTCACAATGTCGATAACCCAGCGACTCAATACTCCATACACCCATGCATTTATTAAATGTGGTAAACTTTCATTTATGGGTATTAAATTTCCACTACTTGTCATTAGAATTTATACACCTCAAGCAACCTAGACAAATGATCGTACATTATTCTCGCGCCCCATTTATCATGATTATAAAAGATCGGAAACTCTTGTAGCAAGAGAATCCATCTAAGTGTCGGGGTTTCGCATCTTTCTTAGTTAACAAATGTTTAATGCGAGGAGATGATCGGTATAAGCAATCAACATGAACCCAGTAGATAAGAGCGGAGCTTTGTCTAAAGCGAAATACAACATGATAATTCTTTACCGGTTGTAGTGTAATTTATTTGTGTCATTCAAAGTTCTACTAGCATAATGAATTACTCTGGGCAAGTTATCAACCTTTACGTCTAGTAGCGGCTCTGGCATGTCGAGCGTCTGGCGTCGGCTCGAATGAAAGTGACCAATTTGGTGCGAAATGAGAATAGGAGCGTTAGTCGACTTCTCGCTTCTTAGGAACAAAGGAATTCATGCTGATCGACTAAACTTCGAATTTAAGCATCTTTAGTCAAATTAATTCCAAAAGGGCTTACAGGACTTTTGAAAAATCTTTTATGAACAGCCATAAAAGAAACCCGGCGTACCTAGAAACTTAACATAAACGCTACGAGTTAGGTGGTGGAAGTTTTGATATAACCTCTATCTTAGCTTTATCAACCTCTATGCCCTTTTGAGAAACAATATGTCCTAGTACAGTTCCCTGTTTAACCATAAAATGACACTTTTCCCAGCTTAAAGTTAAATTGGTTTTGTGTGACGTTTGAGAACCACGTTTAGATATAAGAGCGAATTTTCAAATGACTCTCCAAATGCGAAAAGTCTGTCCATAAATACCTCGATAGATTTCTGATCATATCGGAGAAAATGGATAACGTCGTCTGCGGAAATATCGCGAGGCATTACATAAACCGAGAGCATCTCGGGTATCTGAGAAGGTTCCCGAGGGCAAGTGAAGGTAGTCTTCTCTTGATCCTCTGGAGCTATAGGTATCTGAAAATACCCAGACAAACCATCTAGAAAACAATATCGCATATTTGCCCGACCTCTCCGGCATTTGATCAATGAAGGTAAGGGAAAATGATCTTTAATGCTGATGTTATTTCGAAAATCGATGACCCGTTCTGACCCTGTAACTATCTGGTTGGCAGCTCGTTATCATTTTAAGACTACCCGTGATGCAGACTTTTGGGGACTACGTACAGGGACTAGCTTGATTACTACTCGGAGATAGGATAAATAATACTGCATCCGACAGCTTAAGCACCTCGATGCGTCTTGCCTGCTTTCAAATTTGGATTTAACCTCGCTTTAGTGTCTGCTAGAGCTTAGCGTTATCCTCAACAAGATTTTATGCATGCAAGCAGTGGACTAATGTTACTTGATATCGGCGAGAGTCGCCCTATAAACGGGAAGCATTGTCCTTGAGCACTCATGCAAACTTCTTCGCATAACTTAGTTAAATTGGTAGAAATAACAAGCTGAAGGGATTAATTCAGATAAATATATTTTAGATGGGATGGTAAGGGCTTAAGCTCAGCTTAGGTGGTGAAATCCACGGAAGGACAATTTTTAAATTAAAATTACAGAGAGTCTAACATGATTTTCGGGAATAACGGAGTTTATCGAGGACTTTCACTTATGCATCATTCGCCATCGCCATCGCAGTTATCGAAGTGAGAGCTAATTCCTAACTTATCCGCTTCTATCAACCATGAAGCTTTTGGAAAATGTCTGACTTAACTCACCAATCTTGAAACACGAGCGGACTTCAGCAGGCGTACTCAGGATTTAAATACCGAGAATTGCGGTTTGATCAAGCCTGAGACATAGTTAACTTCCCGTTTTTATCAATTAGAGTTAAATTGGTAGCCATAAATGGCCTTCCCAAAAGAATGGGAGATTCATGAGGACCGGTGTGGTGTTCCGTCAGACACAATCTCTGAGGGACAATTAGTTTATCAATTTGCACCAAAACATCCTCTGATACCTCTAGGATATTTTCTTGAGCGATCGGCTAATTGAAGAATTCGTAGTAGTAGGTTTAAGTCTTTAAGCCAATTGCAAGTACAAGGAATAAGGAAGAAGATTTATGCTAGCGCTTTAAATCTATATTGCATAGCTCTTTGAGAGTCCCCGATACTAATGATGGCAAAACTTAGGTCCTTAAGTTTAGGTGGCAAATCGGGTTTTAAGTATAACGTTAGCCATCTTAAATAAAACCTTTTCATTAGGCTCATATTTCCTCTTATTAGAACTCGAGTCAGCGAAGAACTTAGCATGGGGAATATTTTTAATCACATTTAATAAAGGTAAATTAACATGAACTTTAGAAAGAATTTCATAGAGTTCAGAGAAAGACTTATCGAGTTTACTTAGAACCTCTCTTCGGAAAACCTTGGCGAACGTCTGAGCTTCACCGCTTTCCTCCGTTTGTCTCATCCAGGGTGAACTTCCTTTTCTTGCTCTTTTTAGAGTATTACACCTTTCTTGTCTCCTTGAGCTCCCATGCAAAGAAGTTTCCATTCATAAATAGTCATCCTTGCTTTTCTTTTCGGGTTGACTAGGAAACTTACCGGTTACAGCCACGGTGAGCCTCGGCCAATTGACCCATCCCAGATCTCTAACTGCGATTGATCTTGTGGTGTTACGATTATGTGTTTCTGATTCTTGAGCATTTTGTAAGATTTGATCGATGACCTCCATGACCAGGTGCATTATTGGCATGAATATTCAACTTGCCACTTGGGATGGCCGCCATTATTCTTCTGAAAATTTGGATCGTTCCTCCCATCGGACAGGTGTTTGGACGGGATCGTTCGCCGTTCTTGAGTTGTACCCGTTCATAGCATTTGCTTGTTCGGCGTCGAATAACCGTAGAGAAAAGAATACATATTGGCACTGCATAGATGATCCGTGTAAACTAGATATAGCCCTTTCAGTTGCCTCTTACGCATGGGATGCCAATGTCTATCATCGATGTTGGAATTGGAATTTATTCCATGTACTCCCTCTAGTGTTTCTCTACTTGCCACTTCCTGATAGTTATTAATTGTGATTCAAAAATTTCTTGAATCTCTTCCCTGACTGTGCGCCCATAGTCTTTCCGTTGCATTGTCGACCATCGTTTGATGTGCGAAATTGAACCATCATAGAAATATGAGTGTTGTAGTTCATGTGGTAACATATAGTGGGGACATTGAATCCAACAATGTGAAAAGCGATCATGCACCGTGGAAAGATGCATCCATCATCTTGATGAAATTCGAAATCTGCTTCCTCAGTGATGCACTCTTTGCATATGTATCAAATTTTGCCACAAACTTCTCATGCATCTCCTCCATGTATGGAATAGGCGGAGGTATAGACAAAAAGCCACATATAAGGCTGCATCTTTGAGAATTATATGGGCATCTTTCAATTTCGAGACTTCATGTGTTACTCCGTTATTGGGAGGAGCTACCTACCGTTATCCCAAACTCATTCAAAAGAATGTCGGTGGGTGTAGTTGCAATCCCATGAAAAAGTTGGCAAGTTATGGGTAGAAAGCTCCTCAACTCAAAATTTTTAGTTGCGTCGTCAAAACGTCTGAAGATGATCATGCATTTCACAGCGTGGCAGTGCTTTCATTTGCTCTTCCTGCCCGGTTGAATCGCCATTATTGTAGAATTAGAACTTTGTACCTATTCCTTCAGTTTAACCGATATGTCGTTCAAAGGTAATAAATCGGGACCCAGTGAGCGTCGACCGAGCATCTTGCTGTAATGCTCATGGCTTCGAAGCAAAAAGATCAAACAACCACAAAATAAATATAAAATAACTTAAAAACTAAAACAACTACTAAAAGCTAAATAATTCTGGTTCGGCCTTGGCGCCAAAAATTTGATGGAACAAATTATATTCCTCACTTGAAATGTGAGTAGATGTAGTAATGCAGTGCTCAGTAAGAGGTCGAATCCTTTGAGAGACTTGTTTGCTTAAATTAATTGTAGTTGTAAATGGCTAAGTAGTAGAATTGATTGTAATAAACTAGTTAAACTTAAACTAACGGTCATGATTAAAAGGGAATAAACTTATGAATAAAATGATTACCGGGGGTATCGACCGCTACTTGATGGTATTCTACATCGAATAATAGATTTATCCTTATTTAGGGTCTAATTTCGTTAATAGTTTCGGTATACCGTTCGGGTCGGCGGGTTCACGAGTGTTCTCGGTTTAATTAATCTCCTATGTCACTAGTGAGTGAATTAGCTAAAAACTTACGAAGCGCAATCTATCGAGCCGTCAGCGTGTTGCTGGCAACTAGTATATGACATTTAGTGTGTCAAGTGATCCATTATGCCTTCCTTTTGGCCGAGGGTTGCATAATACTGAGAGATTCTCATATAAAAAGGGTGGCCGGATTCTAAAACAATCGAATCAGTTAAGTTCGATGATTAATACTAGTGCAATTATAATAACTCGAAATCCGAATAGAAAAATACCTTGTCAGTGCATCAAACCCACAGAGTAATAAATTTGGCACCACTGCATCTTGAAATAATTCATAAATAATGTGCAGAAAACATAAATTAACTAGAGTATGAATAAAGAGTAGAAATACTATCGATTGTCTTCAAGCGTTCGAGAAAACGAGAATAGTAAGTAAAATTCTTTGCGTGAATTACTATTGCGGTCTTGCCGAAGAGAAAAAAGTGAATTAATATAATATTCAATTTGCACATGACTTTATATAGTAGTAGGTTAACTCCGATCTTTTATTCTCGGCAGAACTTTTGTATAATCGAGCCTTTTTAACTTTTCGCTTTTCGTCGAGACTTTGCAGCCGACTCTTCAGGAAAATTACATGACTCGGCCATATACTCTTTAGCATTTTCACATATTACAAATTAGCATATATTTCCCAAATAATAATAAAAAATATGGAATCATAATATATAATATTTGTCAATTCACTGATCAAAGCAGGCGAATTATAGTGATAAAGTTCCCGAAATCATCCTAAAAGCCATGACAAATATTAACTAATCATGGAAAACAGCGTAAATTCGGGATGGTCCCCATACCCAGAATTGCACAATGGAAGGATTCACCTTGATTGGAGGATAAAGAATACTTCCTAAACGTAAGATAAAAATCACCTCCCTAATCAAAGGCGAAAGAAGTATTGTGAATACCACAGGATCATAGCCTGGCCCGGCGAATGTCATTATTGAGCGAAGATTGAGAAATTAATTTCTTGAGGGCAACTAAAAGTTTGTAAGAAAAGACCGGAATGACCCGTCGCGGCTGAAGAAAGAGCGTCTCCTCATTGCCAATGATATTAATAAAGATCATGATAACTCTCATTATAACAAAGGAGGTTAATACTATTTACGGAGGTATAGGCGGAGGAGACGCCTCGAATGCTCGAAGAAGGTATGCGGAGTCGGTGTATGCTTTAGCTCATGTGACTATAGACCGAGAACCGTTACTTTCTAGGAGAGAGTGAGCTCTGGGCTTGAACTTCCCCAAGACCCGCAGTTTATTAGTCCTATCATCGCTAAGTTTGTGGTTGCCTGAATGTTGGTAGTTACTTGGAGTTCGGCGGACATCTTTCCCTAACACAAACTTATGATCGACTAGGACTCCATGAGCATTTGAGCGGGTATCCGTACCTCACGGGATTCGCAGGGACGGTGTACCCAGAATACGAGTGGGTGGCAGTGGGCGAAGCACCCCGAACGACAATTGTAAGGGCCTCTTTTTACGGGTCGTTGATATTGGACCCTTAAATCTGGCCAGTCTTATTGGAAGGCCTCTCCCTGTTCTCACGAGGCGGTTGTCTCCCACTTTCCGTCTTAAAATGAAGTTCACTACTAGTGGAGGAGTGGGAGAGATTTCGGGGGGACTAGAAAAAGCGAGGGTGTCTTATCGTATCCACCAAGGGGTGTCTCTTACTTCTTGCCCACTGCAGAAAGAGGACTAGGGATATAAATACACCCACTGTTTCAAATATTCAAGAGGCTTAAAGATAATGATCCAAAGAAAAGCGACAAGCATGGAGAACCCTATGAGGCTAGAATTAGTTCACTTTTCGGGATGAGCGAGAAGTCGAAGACTTTTAGAATAGGCAAGTGCCTCCTTGCCATCCTGAGGAAATGATCACGATTGTTTAGAGTACGAGGAGTCTTAGCGTGGGGGTCAAATGCCAGGGTGGATACGAACTTTCTTCGTTGTTTGCACGTTGACACATCTTTGAATGAAACAAAGAGAAACTTTTTAGATGAGAGGAACCTCGTATACAAAGTGTGGTGGTAAAAACAAATGCTATGGAGAGCTCCAGGTTCCCGAATGGATAAAAAGCTAATATGGTCATGGTGTAAAATCAACAATAAGTGGAGAATGTTCATCGATTTCACAATTTAGTTTCCAGCATCGAAGACTATTATCCACTACGCACCTAAGAAGATTGGTAGATGGGCAGCTGGGCAGCCCAAGTGTGACTTTCTAGATGCCTACCGGGGTACTATCAAATAATCCTACATATGTATTGACCGAAAAAATGGCTTTCATAATGGAGTATGACCTCTACTATTGGAGAGTGATGCCGCAGGTGTGAAAGAATCATTACTACGGAGGATGAATCGGACTTTGAAGCAGTTGGAAAAAACATGGAGATGTATATAGATGACATGGTTGTAAAGAGTCGAAGGGGCGAGGATCATTTGGAGAATTTAAAAGAGACCGTGGAAGTATTGAAGTTAACTCGCCTACGGATAAACCCCAAAATGTTATTTGAGGAATTGGCATCACGGAAAGTCCCTCGGTTTCATGATAAGAAAACGAGGTCGAATAACCCCAACAAAATTGAGGCCATCTTAAACATGAGCCTCTCACCTCCTGAGGAAGTTCGGATGCTAACGGGTTGTTTAGTGGCCTTTGAGTGGGTTAAATCTCGAAAGTCCCAGCGTCAGAAAGCACTGTTTTCGAGAAAAAATCGACGAGCCTCAAAAGAACACTTTCCTCTGGGATGACCAATGTGAAGAGGGAGTTGAAGAGTTGCAATTATACCTAAAACCGTTTCAAGGGCTAGGTGAGTAATTATCTAGTAAAGGGAAGGAGGCATTGATCTGTTACTTTGTGGTCGCGTCGGCCGTAGGCGGAAGAGCCGTATCCACTTGTCGAAAGTTTGTGTTCCTTGTTGTCATCATTGCAAAGCTTAAAGCGTACTTTGAAGCACGTCCATCAAAGTAATGACGGATCTGACCCGTTAAGGATCATGTCCAATCCCTCGTTGAAGGGGAGGTCAACCACTTGGGCTATTGAACTGAGTGAGTTTGAATTTAGCTAGTGTAAGGTACGTACTTTAGCGATTTCATTGTGGAATGTACCGCTCGGGTCCCGGAGGAAATCCAGGGCCCTCGAGAGGGGAGAATCGAGGAAGTCCCTGGATGGAAATTACACGTAGATGGAGCAAGCAATGAAAAGGGATCCGGTGCAGGAATTCTGATAGAAGGGCCCGAAGGCGAGGTATTTGAATACGCCTTTCGGTTCTCTTTTAAAGCAACCAACAATGAAGCCGAATATGAGGCCATGGTCATAGGACTCCAGATAGCACAAGCTCTCAAGATTCAACGACTATTGGTTCAAGGAGATTCGAAACTAGTGATTGAGCAGTTAGGAGTTGTGGAGTTAAGAGGAGAATTTTCATGAGAAATATTACGCTAACGCGTTGACCTTAACAAAAGGGTTTGAGTACATACTACTCGAAACGCATTCCACAGGCCGCAAGAACAAGCATGCGGACCACCTCTCCAGGTTGGCAACCCACGTACTTTGGTTGCCTTGATTGTTGATGTTGAAGTCAGAGAACATCCCGTCGCGTGGGTCTGATACACTCCCGGTCTAGAAGAATTGCGGATTGGAGGAGCCCGATAGCTCGATACATGGTAAATGGAGAACTCCCTGCTGACAAGGTAGAGGCCAGGAAGGTGGTCAGTCGAAGTTACAAGTTCGGATGGTCCAAGATGAATTGTATAAACAGTCTCACCTCGGTCCTCTCCTTTTCTGTGTCTCGGAGGCAAACATATATCGGGCGTTACTCCCCGAGGTACGAGGGATAGGTGCTGTGGGCACCATATAGGCCGGCGTGCCTTGGCTAAAACTTACCGGAGGAATGCTATTGGCCCGAAAATCATGAAGAATCACGATGGAGTATGAAGAGGTGCGATATGTGTTAGAATTCATCCGATTCCCAGAGCACCTGTAGCAGAGAGATGTCCGCATTGGTATGCCCGATCCACTTTTCGCCATGTGGGGCATAGACGTAGAGATTAGTTTCTCGAACCACCGGTCAAGTACAAAAGATATTTGGTTATGGTGAATTTATTTCCGTAAATAGATTAGGATACTTCTAAAACAGCGACAGCGAAGCTATCGAGGAGTTTATTTGGAAAAACATTATTACTCGATATGGGGTCCCCAGGACCTTGGTGTTGGACAATGGACCACAATTCGGCTCAAGGGTCATCAAGGAAATGTGCCTTAGGCGAAGATTGAGCTCAGCCGCTGCCTGTGCCCAATACAATGGGCAATTGGAAATGTGAATAGAACCATATTTATAGGGAATCAAGAAAATTCTCTAAAAAATGGGGTGCCAATGGTACAAAGGAATTAGATAGGGGTTACATGGTCTATCGGGCGACACCTTTCAGGCTTCAGCCAGGCCGAAGCCGCCCGGTAGTACATGGAGGCTGAGCCGTCTTTACCCATTGAACTTTGCACACTTACTTGATATTAGGCAGATCGGCTATAAGGAAGACAAAAATGACGAACACCTTAGAGAAAATCTTGAGTGGGTCGATGAATTAAGAGATCAAGCACTAATTCGGATGCAAGAGCAGAAGCAAGAGATGTCTCGGTTTTATAATCGAAGGGTCAAGAATAGGCAATTTAGCAAGGGGATGCGGTGTTGAGTATTGCCGAGGCGAGTGACCCAAGAATCTTAATAAACTGATCCCAAGTGTTAAACACTTATCAGGTTAGAGGAGTTAGAGGACCTGGAACCTACGAGCTCGAGGAATTCTCTGGAGAGCCCATCGACCACACATGACATGGGATTTACCTCAAGAAATATTTTGTTTGACAAGGAAAAAAATTCCTAATCTTTTGCTTAAAGCGAAGGCGAGCCCACAATCGTCGAAGGGATATTAACTTTTGATCAATAAATGAAAAAAGTTCCTTTAAATTCAGATTAAAATTAAATAGTTTATTTATTTCCCTTGAAGGAGGAAGATCTTAAAAAATGACCATGTCATTTCGGATAGATTAAATAGTTCAACTATTTTCCTGGCATGAAGGAGGAAGATCTTAAAGCGGCCATGTCATTTTAGATTGAATAAATAGTTCCAACTATTTCCCTAGCACAGACGTGGAAAGATCTAAAAAATGACCGTGTCATTTGAGATTAGTAAATAGTTCAAACTATTTCCCTCGCTTGAACCCGAGGAAGATTTAAAGAAAAATGACCATTTCGTTTTTAGATTAATTAAATAGTTTTGCTATTTTCCCTTGCTGCATCGAGTAGTTGCAGTGACAGTCGTTTCAAAAGCCCAAGCTTCCAGGCGTGAGGCTTGACGTCTTTAAATTGTATCATAATTGACAGGAGCCCTTAAATGGGTTTTTGAACAATCGAGATAGTTCAAAATCACACTTTTTGAAACTAAGTCATAAGATTGACAAGTCATGGCGAAGCAAGCGATTACGGCAACCGCCTTAGATATAAAATCGCATCCTATAGCAACACTTAGCGTACCTTCGATCGATCGCACAAAATAATTAGGAAGTCTTTGGATCAACTAATGAAAGCCCTTATTAGAGAACTTACTAAGAATTTAGTAAACTCCATAGGAGGACCGTGGAGGAGAGTAATAAAGAACAATAATTAAAGAACAATAATTAAAAGATTGTGATTATAAGATTGATAAAGAGACTAGAGATTGTGAAATTTTATGAAGTCAAAAATAGTGCATTCCTACAACCAAGCGAAAAAGTTACCACAGTAATGGCACACTGCTGGTAAGAGGCAGGCACATGATCATTCTGAGTTGAATAGAGACAAAATATACACAAAAAGCCGGGGGCCTATACAAAATATTAAGAGGATGCAAATTATTACGCTGTCTTACGTCGTTATCGCCCTCGAAGCATCGCTATCTATATCATTGGCTCCCACGTGTCGCAAATGCGTCGCGTTAGGGAGGTAGGTGAAAAGCTCATTTACATAATCATCCCCCAAGCTAGAAACGTATTCTTGAAAGTGATAGGATATACCAGGGAAGTTGGTGGAAACCTTTTGATAGAGCCCCTGAAGAAGAGTACTTGAGTGTTTCCTTTCAACGGCTCATTACTGTCTTTCCACTTGAAGTCTTGACAAGCCCAGAAGTGGCAATTCGGCGAAGAAAAGTGGGATTCTGGATGTTATACCAGCCAATCGCGATCCTCAATCGAGATTAGGTCTACGATAGTTCTACGCGGTCTTCTAGTGAGGGTTGCCTGCAGTGGCCTTGAGGATCTCCATACGGAGGTAAGCCTCCGCCGGATCTTGGCGTAGTTAGAGATCGACTTCTCTTGGCGAAGAAGGAGGTGTTGCGTCTCGGATAGCCTTCGGCTACAAGGGGGAGAAGTCTGAGTCTCTTCTCTGTCACCTTATGGTTTCTCCCTTAGAACACTTCTCTTTTGCTCGAACTCCTTAGTAACCCTCATGAGATTCAGCCAGTGAAGGGACATCGTGTAAAAGCATCTTCGGTCGCCCAGGCGGAGGAAAGTGCTCAGACTTTGACAAAATAAAAATTAAAAATCGAGGTGGAAAAGAAAAAATACTTACCACTTAATTGATAATTGGCAAATTGTTGGTGAAGCGAGTGGGGGATTGAACCGTCTCTCAGTGCATCGGCCACTGCTTGTCTGATTCTTAGGCATGTCATGGCCCGAAGAGTGAGCGGGACGAGGCAGTCATCAGTCGCTCGGCCCTTGAAGGGAGGACATAGGGAGTATCCACGAAATAGGGATAGTCTTCTTTATATCCTTCCTCGGAACGATGGGCATAAACCCATGGAATAGTCGAAGCGATGACGAGGGCAAGTTGTCTTGATTAGGTTTTAGCGTATATCGGATGCATTGAGCGATGAATCCAAAAACTCGCGAGCTTACTCGATATCGGGGAGCCTCAATTCTCATGCGCCGGGGCTGGCGGCGAAGATTGAGAAGCGACTCTTCTTGAACAACCAACCCGATGTGGGAATCTTTGAATCGAAGTGCTTGTTCGTCGAGAGGCCCCGATACTGGCTTTATAAATTAACAGCTGGGGTGATGGCGGTTTCAACGAAGAAGCAATTTATCTACACCGGATGGAAAAGAATTTTAGTATGAATAAAGTAAAATAATAATAATAATGGCCTTGGTGAACAATCGAACCTAGAGTCATGTACATGCAAAGCTTGATTAGGTCCTTTGCAACCCTTTAGCCACATCGGGGGTCCTGAGAAAGTCTTCAATGGAAGAGGCTTGGGAAAGCCGTCGACCGATTTGGAATTTCACTTTGGGTACCTACGAATCCTACAAGCTGAAAGTAGTATAGTTCATATAAGTGATGGGGTGTCGTGGCGAGGAAAAAGCGTCCTTATGAAAACGGTACTATGCCCATATAAGTGGGGGCTACTTCGGCTGGGTAAAGCATGTGCCGCTGATCGTGAAAGTAGGTCGGGATCCTTTGATGAACCGTTGAAAATCTTGGAAAAAGGTTGACAGGCGCAGTCCCGACCCGTGGCGTCAGCTTGGAAAACAGCAACTATTGCCCAGAGGCAAAAGGACCCCGGTGGCGGGGGCACGTTCAATGGCATATAGGAGAAAGTTGAATAAAGGGAGATGCTGCCGATCGCGGCCCGTGATTGAAGAACTCCAGCGCGGGTTATATCCTTCTTTCGAGGAGTATCGAGTCTCGCGTGAGGAATTCGCACGCGAGCGGATGTGGTCGCGAAAGCGACGCAGCAGCCACTACCAACACAACTGTTCTACTACGAAAACCCTACAGGATTGCAGGAATCCTTCACCCGGGTCGTGCCAGGCGCTCGTCGGTACCTCGGCGCCACACTCCGCTTTAGATAGGGGCACGCCCGACCTTTTTGGGATTTTCTTGGTCCTACCGCCATTTGGCTTTATCGTTTGAGCATGGGCTTTTGAACTTAGTAGCCTCGGCGATGAGCTCGTTAAAACATTAGCGTGAAAAACCTGCGCCTACTGATGCCAGGTTCCTACAGGTTCTTGAAATTCAAACCGTGCTGGCGTTATCACCGTAAATCGAGTCGGGAAATATAAAAATCTTCCTAGATGAAAAATGTACGGAAATATAAATCTTCCTAGAGTTCTCTCCCACGGACGAGGTTGATTTCTTTGAGAAAGAGTCTTTCTTGGCATTTAGGAGGATCTTATACGGGAAGAGAGAATCTGAGGGAATGTAGTCTTTGGTTTTATGAGAATCACGAGAAGCGAAAGGAAAAAGGAATAGAAGACTTTGAGAAAAAAGGAAAAGTGAAATATGGGGAAGAAGCCGATACCTTTTTATAAATAAACCTGTATTGTGAACTGTCATCTTTGGATGTTCTCAGCCATTTCAAAAAAAAAATGGGGGCACAATTATTCATGGCATTAAAGGGGGCAATTGATATAAATAAGAGTTTCCTAGTAGACCAATATCTTAGCCCAATTAAAAAAAAGAGAGACCAAAGAGCCTTTATATCGATTGTGAGACACTGGTGTTCTCACATAAATACCCGTTCATTAAACAGCTTTGAGGCATGTTTTTCATACCCGTTACTAAGTCAACTCTTCTTTAGAAGCCGTAACTGTATCATCGGAGTAGTGTGATGGAAACCCGATTAGTGGACTAGGTACCGGAGCACGTCGAAGACTTGACGATTGAATCGACTTACCCGATTAAGCCCGGGGAGTTAGCACCGGCGTTCAAAGAGGCGTTGGAAGGGCGAGGGGCCAATAGACCCTCGTCCTGGCAATCCGACCAAGAGGACCATCGAGGCCCCTCGCGTGGAGCCTTGGGAGGCGGATGGCATCCCGGCCCTCTTTGCCGAGCCGAAGAATAGAGAGATACGTATATGAGAGACGGCGACCACCTGTGAAATCAGTAGGCCTCGCCAAAATTAACCATATCAAAAGGACTTCTTGGTTTTGACTGGATATGTCCAAATGAGTTCCATGAACTAAAACGTCACCGGAGAAGATAAATGCCCCAGCCAACAACGACTCTTGATGAATGCATGTTAAAAGTGCGAATCACTTTACTAGTTTTCTCTTTGCACCTTGCGGTCACACCTTCCCTCTTCGCTCGTTTATTAGGGTCAGTTCTTAATCTATATATCAATATAATATTAGGTTAACTTGGAAGGTAATATATTCTTTAAGTTAATCGGCTGAAAGCATGTATGTGATGAGCTATAATACGATTATAACTTTCCAAGTTAAAGTATAACTGTAAGGAAACATTAGGGCGAAAATTTCAATTATGGATTTTCAACCCTAGTACCGACTTTGAGGAGGAGGAGAGGAGGTTCAATAGTTTCTACGCGTCAACTTTTGAGGGCCCTAGAATTTTTAGAGGGTTGAAAACTACATATAAAGGCCACCTCTTAGAATGTTTTATTTACTCATTCACTTTGGTTTGAGAAACCAAGAGTAGCTTTCTACTCCTCTACTTGCAGTGGAATTAAGTAGAGGAAGAACTTGATTCTTAACCCCGGGCTCGCTTCCTCAATTTAATCTTTAATTGTTCTAGTAAAGCCAAATGAGCGTTTGATCAATCGTTGGTGTAAGTATTCTTAGAGACAACCTATTTTGGTCTTCGGAGCCTCACTTTGATTTTATTCATTGTACAAGATTGGTAAAGATCACATACAAAATCTACGATTAAATTCTTGTTTTATAATCTCGTAGAGTTCCTAGTATTCGGTTCAGATAATAGTTATTTTAATCCGTAAAACCCAACAGAGGCATCAAGAGCCTACTTCGAGTTTTATAATTACGTAATTATGAGATATAAATTATCTATACGTTTAGATTTGAATTTGATATGTTAGAAATTGCTATTTGATTTTTGTTTAGTTCAATATATGAAATATGTGATTAATTGAATCAAATATGATTAATTGTTAATCAATAATTCAAATTTTTATGTATTTAAATCAGTATTTTTGGATTTTACATAATTTTTCGGATTCTTGAATTAGTTTCTGTGTCAATAGCATTATTTGAATTGATTGACTATATAATAAAATATGATAATCTAAATTAATTGTTAATCTTTAATTTGTGTTTTCCCATAATTGTGATTTGAATCGATCAAAATAAATCTATCAAAACTAAGATTACGTAAAGAAAATGAAAAATTAAATCTATCCTTGTCGAAACAAAAATCCGTCCTTAATCTTTTGTAAATGGTGGTAATATACACGTCTTCTCTCCAAAATCGTTCGGTATCTTCTTTTGCATGCGCCATTACTGTAGTAGAATTGTGATTCACAAGTTTGGTTCTATGGTGATAATCTTTTTGGTCTTTTGAACTTCAAGAATAATTGAGTTTGAAAGAAGTTTAAAAGTGGAGGTGAGTCTGTATGTGTTAATGCAAAGTGAAAAGTGAATTGTTTGTGGGTTTAATGAAAAGGCAAGGCGCGTCTGGTTGTTATGGGCGTGCCCTATCTATTATAAATATTACCTCCGTAAATTATGGCTTCAGTTAAGTTTAATAAAAAAAGGTTGACGGTAGGAGCTTTTTAAAAAAAAAATAGTGTCATGGAACATAATGAAAAGATAATATCAGGAGGCACATCGAAAAAAATTGATAGTTCATGGGGTATTATGAAGAAAAAGAAAGCGTTTTAATTAACATCTAAATCAACTTAATATTAACTATCAAGTGCAATGCACCTAACTCTTTCTAGCTTTCTAAAATGCATGTGAAAATGGTCAGGTAGAATAGAATATGAAAAAAAAATAGACGATATGCGTAGAAGGATAATTGTTTATTATTATTTAACTTTTCAAAGTTGAGGGAGCTTATCATCTATGTCTAACATTCTTCACCATTCAAGGTAGTGTTTTAAATGGATTGAAAGAATCTGATACCGCTCTGAATCCTATTTGAAATACCCGACTCCACAACCAACCGAAAGCTTAACGAATGACTTGAAAGACTTGTTTCATAATTCGAAATTAAGCTTACGTAGTCGGCCTCAAGTACGTTTTGCACCGACACCGAAACAACCACAGACTTATCCGTCTCGATAAAGTCTATTCGAAAGAATACTTAATATTCGCTCAAATTTAATTTGTTTGGTATCTCCTTTGAG
The DNA here is from genome assembly GCA_019722365.1 of Lithospermum erythrorhizon. Taxonomy (NCBI): domain Eukaryota; kingdom Viridiplantae; phylum Streptophyta; class Magnoliopsida; order Boraginales; family Boraginaceae; genus Lithospermum; species Lithospermum erythrorhizon. Next base: position 115,302 of record JADFUC010000010.1, read on the forward strand.
GTGTAATTTAGTCGGACCACCAAAGTTAGGTAGGGGGCTCCTGCTAGTATGATGACTTTCACACCGTGTACTGGCAATAATTTTCAATCCTGATCCGTAGCCATGTGCCCATGTTCAAGTTAATATTTGTCGGCCATTAAGTGCACGATAAGAAGTTCAATACTTCAATACTCCGTAATAAAGACAATCAATGGTACATACCATTATAGTCCTCATTTGACTTTTTTCATAACTTAACATTATCTTCAATTCCTTCGATTCAATTTAATGTTAAGGGGGTATTTGTTAAATTTAAAAACTGAAAATTAGATAATACCTAAAAAAAACATGTTGGAAAAAATCAACCACTTCGATTCTCTAGTTAACAGGATAACACATTCGAGTATTAACAATACAGTACAATAAATTGAATAAAATACAAAGAATTAAATTGAAAATATAAAGAATTAACAAAACAACGACAAAATAATTGACTCTTCATATTAACAATACAATGAATAAAATACAAAGAATTAAATTGAAAAATAACACATCCGAAAGTACTATAAATTGAATGGGTAGCTGATAAAATTATTACCTCTAATACCCTGGTAAGAATGAAGCAAGCAAATGGTATGTTTCGTTTTCTTTTGCGTTATAAATCGGTAGATAATCACAACATTTCAGATTAAGAGTAAAAAATAAGCTGTAAATTTTAACTTAATTTTGTTAAAGATTTTGATAAGTACTTAATTTATTAAACACTTAAATAATTCATTAACAAACGTTTAATAAATTGCGTCAATTAATTAAGTCTAAGTTAGTTAATTGAGTTTAACAAATACCCCTAAATTTCATAGCTTATTGGTTTACGTGCCCTAAACTAATAGATAATTTTATACGCGATCCTCGAACTTAATTCATTTCTTGTTCTGCGCCCCGCATTTCTTTCTTCTTCTGCAAGCACCCCCGAACTATCGTTTCGTCTGGGACACCCCCTGCACCTAATTTTCCACGCTTAAATCAGCTTAAATGACTCATTTTATCCCGACACACTACACAAAATAATAAGGATTACATCTTAAAATATTTTACATAGTTAAAATAAATCCCACCTCTGTTTCTCACGTTGTCTTCTTTATCATCATCCCTTGCTAGCTATCATCATCCCTTGCTAGCTATCATCATAATTAACAACACAAGCTCTATTCACAATTCAACATGGTAACAGAGCAAGGTTCTGATGGGCTTGAAATTCATCATACTAATTTACCTCCCACCAGTCCCCAAACCCAGGTGAACATTGATGGCACCCTCCCTGAGTCGACAAACACCTCTACTATGCCGCTGCTAAATCCGCACATGCTGCCACCATCTCGTCAACAACTTGGCACTAATTATTACTTCTAGGGCAATCCTAACCCTGTATTTGATTTTCCTCCCACTCCTCGTATTGAATTCTTAAATCATGCTCACCATTCAATTTCCATTAAATTAACACCACATAATTATTTGCTTTGGAGCAATCAATTTTCCTTTTTTCTCCAAGGTCAAGGAATTTTTGAGTATGTTACCGGGGAGATGCTGTGCCCGCTACCTCAATCGCCCGAATTTAAGTTGTGTTTGTTAGCTGTTTGATTAGTTCCTTATCGGATTCCCTGATGCCCGAAGCAATTGGTAAGTTTACCTCTCAAATTTTGTGTGAGTCTCTTCGCAACTCCTATGACAAACCTTCTACTACCCGGACTTTTAATTTACAGGGTAAACTGGGTGATTTAAAACAAGGTGAATTACCTGTTACTGAATATTTGAATAAAGCGATGCTTCTTCGGGATGAATTAGAGGCTATAGGCAAAGCCCCTGCTTATGATGAGTTTCTTGGTGATGTTTTAGATAAATTGGTTCCTGAATTGAGTGACATCTTGCTCGTCATGATGTTCCGCCTTTTGAAGAGGTTAAGAATGGTTTCTTTCGGCCGAGGCTATGGTCGCACGTTCCCTGGCTGCTTCTACCTTGATTCAACCACAACAATATGATGAACATGAAAACATGTTTATTCATGGATCAATTTTCATAACATATATTCATTGTCAAGAATATATAAACATGAAAATAATATAAAACATGTTTATACAACATATTTTATATAAATATAATCGACATTATACAACTTAAACATGCTCATGATGACACTATGAATTACACAACTTGCTCATAATAACATTAAACAAACGCGAACCAAGATCAATAAACGATAATAACGAATTAGGGAAAACATATACAATATAATTCATATACCTGAACACGAGAGTATTTTACAATCGCAAATAAGATATGATGAATTTTCAATCTCCCAAATCCTCCTCTTCAATCCCTCCGCACCTCAAACAACGCCCGCCAAATTGCCACCAAAGCAGAAATAATCACGGACTGATTTGGCAGTAATCTACGGTGATCGACAGTTAATTGAGTCAAAACTCGACCAAAACTATATAATATGTGAGGGGGCGGCTTTTAAGCGGAGGAGAGATGAAATGAAATTCTTTTTTTTTTTCGCCTCAATACCGACTGTTGATAAATAGCTAACTCGTTAAGCCGTTAACTAACTTATTACTAAATCCAGCAAAGAACTTAATGCTTACTAATAAGTTTTCTCGCTAAAACCGCCAATCAAATAAATTTAATTGATTCTGTCATTCAATTTGTATTTTACATTATCAATGTAAACTCGATCGGGGTATCTCGCCGATTTCAATCAACTCCCAATTTAATCTCGATTTAATTCCATACATTTAGAATATAACTCAACGCCATTGTATGTGCGACCTTCTAGGCTCGTGATAATATTAGCCGCATAATAATATAATTGATCATTACAATTATTATATCGATATGCATGGGTTCAGTAACCGCATAACCCCCCGAGCATATCGTGAGTTCCATTTTAGTAATTTACAATTACTATTTATTGAACACTTAGCTGAAAGAACTTTACTTAACTAAAACTAAGAAATTTAATCGTTACAACAATCAGAAGAATGCTGATAATTATAGAAACTAAAATACTGACATTTCCAACACTCCCACTTCGTCTTTGGACGACATTATAATTCCTTTATATGCGATCTCTAATGTAGTACTCAACCATGCTAAGCTGGCCAGCCATGTTCTTAAATACTTGAAGGGTACCAAGGATTGTTTTATTCTATTTCTGTGCAAAGTTGAAATTAGTTGCTCAGTTTATTTAGCAAGATTGACATGTCAAGAAACAAGGAGTGTCTTTTCAATATTTTTTACATTTTCTTAGCCAAGGCACTTATTTCCCGCTTAAAACGGCGCACTACAATTCTCAAGAGTTGAACCTGAGGCAGAATATCGCAACATGACATCTAGAGTTTGTAAAATACAATGGATCACCTATTTACTTAAAGATCTGTTGGTTAGGATTGATATTTTAGTTCCCTTTATCGCTATGACAATCACACCATTCGCACTAAGATTTCTAATCCGGTTTTCCACGAGCGAACAAATTACACTTAGATATAGATTGTCATATTGTTGGTAATCAGTATCTTAATGGATTAATTAAACCACCTAATATCACTGACATGCTTCAATACGTATTGCTGGATTTGTTCACAAAAAACTTCGTACCATATCAATATTTAGTATCCAAGCTGGGAATGAAAGATGTTTTCTACTCCCATCTTGAGGGGAGGGGTGTGAATGTTATTGTTTGGTTGTAATTACAATTGATTCAATTAGTTATTAATTATTTTAATTGGTCGTTGTACTGTTATACCTGATTTGGGAAATGGCATGAAAGTTAGTCACATGAGCACTTAACGGATAGACATGTTCATGATATAGGTCATTGGCAAAGAAGCCTCAAACACTATGACAACCGGCTTGCTACTTCATAGTGATCACACTCATTTGATTATAGATGCTCATCAATACTGAAGAGTTGTGGGGAGATTACTGTATTTGAGGTTTACTAGACCAGACATAATTTATGTTGTTCAATAGTTAAGTGAGTTTGTACAAGAACATAGAGAAGTCCATTGGAAGGCTACAATGCATGTTCTTAAATACTTGAAGGGAAGCAACACAAGGATTTTTTATCCATCTCAAAAGTGTAATTGAAATTAGTTGCGTTCAAGGATGAAGATTGGGATACATGTCAAGAAACAAGGAGGTCTTTCACAGATTTTTTCATTTTCTTAGGCAAGGCACTTATTTCAGTTAAACGAAAAGGCATTCGCGCTAAGAGTTCAACCAGAACATCGCAAATAATGACATCTAGAGTTTGTAAATACAACGGATCACTTATTTACTTAAAGATCCGCTGTTGCATTGATATTCAGCTTCCTTATGGTGTAACAATCAAGCACCATTTACCCACACTTCTAATCCGATTTTCCAATGTCAACAAATTATACTTCTAGATATAGACCGTCATATTGCTGGTAATTAGTATCGCATCGATTAATTAAACTACCTATTGAAAAGCTAAAGTGCACGCACTATATCAATATTTAGGTAACCAAGTTGGAAATAAAAGATAAGCTTTTATTCCCATCTTAAAAGGGGTGTGAATGTTATTGTTTGGTTGTAATTACAATTGATTCAATTAGTTATTTAATTGGTTGTTAGGGTTTCTTACAATTGATTTGGTAAAAAATGTGGCACGAGTTAGTCACGTGAGCACTTAACGGATAGCTGAATAAAAGAAGAGCTGGACAAGTGTGGCTTTGTGAATGAAGAAAAGGAGCATTGTTAGTTAGTTTTAGTTAGTTAATAGACTAGATAAACGAATTTCTATACCTATTTCACTCTTGTATTTATCAATTCAGTGTCTTCTCTTGTAAATGAATTAAGATGAGCTCATAACTAGTATAAAAGAAACTCAACATCTATCTTTGTAAATCATTCATTCAATTAATAAAAATTAGAAAAATTCTTCTTCTCCAAATAAAGCTTGCTCATTCTTAATTTGTGTTGTTATAAAAATTCTTTACAATGTAACATCAGCTAATGTGCGACTTGAGAGCTATTTCCTATCGGGAATCAAATCACAACCTGATCACAATCTTGTAAAGTAAATCGACAATTACCTTAAACCAGAAACACTTTTATGTTGAGGTGGCGAAGGAACTAATCACTAACATATATAAAAGTGCGAATAAGGATTGTGTTTCGTCCGTTTCTTCGCTTTCCATATTGTTAATTACTAAATTATCCTTCTATCTATAAATCTAAAACTTAGGCAAAAATGTTATCTTAATAATTAATAATTCAACCATTTAATTGATAACTCATAAGAATAAAATATTCATCATACTTTATACTTGCACATACGTAAGATTATCAATTCGAATGGAATCATAAGCACATACACACGGTTTGAGGATGATACTATTAGTTTTTTTAACGTATAAATAATATTCTAACAATACTATTTGGCTACTTAATCTCATGATCTTGCCATTTGTATAAACAATAATTAAAGAGACGTAAATATGTACCGCTCTTCCGAATAAAAATAGCAAAGTAGCATCGGAATATTGTGATGAAGATCCTAATGCGCATCCAAAGTATTCTAAGTGATTGTCCACACACCAACGAGCTTAACAAGTCCATCCGGAGGTTTTCAACCTCTTTGCAACATTGAACTATGATCGAGGTCAAGCGTAAAAATTCAATGGAATTTTCCCACCTACTAGTCCACCGTAACAGAGAAAAGAGGAGAAGAGCTGCTTTTACAAAAGCAACTATCAAAAAGTGAATGAGAATTTTCTTCATGAAAAAGTGGTCTATTTATAGGGTCAAATCCCTACTTTTTAGGCTTTTGTGAAGTGTTTAGCAAAAACTCTTCCACCTCCTTAACATGATGACATAGTCGAATAAAAGCTTTCTATAGGGTTGTAGAATCTTGTCACTTCTAATCCCTAAAATAAATGCACTTTTAGTGGTTAAGAAGAATATTCTAGAATTATGCTTTTAAGACAATTTTGGAATTCGCATCTCATACAACTCCTTTCCCCGTCGACTACAAATTAAACGGGAAGGTTCTGGGACTTTTCTCACTTCTTATTCTAAAATAGCCGCACATAAAAAGCTAAGTAGAACTATTAGGTGCACACGCCTTGTTCAGGCAATATTTATTATTTTATAATAAAATTATAATAAATTTTAAAAAAACCTAAAAAGAATAAGATGAACGGAGAAAATAAAGATAAAGACCTAAACAACTTTTATTTTCTCGCGATAATTACGGGAGTATTACGTAGTAGATAATATTAATAGTAGTAGTTTATGAGAATTATCTTGTTAGGGCGGTTACACCATGAAGAAGTTACTATGAAAATTAAATAAAACAAATTTATCAAAAGCAAAATAGAATACATTAATTGGGCTTCACTCAGAATCGCCAACTCCAATTCTCAAGACATTATATATAATATAGATATTTCAAATAATGATTCTAAAAGAAGAAAATTCGAAGCTTTCATTCCATATTATAGTTTAACCATGGGCATAATTCCACACTGGAATTTTGACCCAATTTTTCTATGAAGTTCCATTTTAAAATCTAAAGTTATAATCGACATGACTCGTCAAGTGTTTCATTATGGATTCTCGAAATGATTGACAAAAAAGTCATGTACTAAATAATGTTAACCGAGTATTATGTATTAGTACATTGATTGGTGAGCGGACCTAATAAGCCATCATAACCCCCCCAATGTCATCTCGAGTATCCTAATACCTAACATTACAACATAACTAACACATACAAACTTAAACTTAAACGTTGGGCCAATCTGGCCAGGCTAACCGAATTGTTCAACGAATTATTTTCCAAATATCTCATATTTCTAACACTCCCACTTGGCCTGGACGACATTTGTATCAACATTCCTTATCATTTTTCAACAATGAGTGTAAGGTAAGATTATTGTCACCAAACTCTCGCAACTGTAGTTTCCCTGGCTTCACGAATTAATGCGATATCCAACACCAAGCTGGAGATGGCCATCACATCGCCATTAATCCACCAAGATTGCAGAAAACTACCGACATATCCGGTTGTACAAATCCCCTATAATGTACAGGAATTCCATTCTTACATTCAGAGTACGCCCAACACAAAGGTCGTTATAGTCTTCCTTTTACAGAAGACGTTTGACAAGATTAAAGCACACACTACTCTTGTAAAAACTAACTCGCCATTAATGTGTCTAAGAATTAACATTTAACCATAAGTCTGCGGAGAATTCCTTCTAGGACATGATATGTTATCTTCTAAGTTTCTCACGGTAGTCATGTCCACCCTACAAATAAAATCGCTCGATTACATACCCGCAGTGATTGATTACAACTGCATCTATTTCTCGATTCAAGAACCATCGACAACTAATCACACATTAGTCAAGCTTGTGTTCGACATTCCAATCAACGAACACCTAACTAGGTGGACAAACAATCTCATCGTCTCAGATTCCTCGACAGAGATCTCTTGTTCAGATCATGTATCCAAGCACCTCTCTGTAGTAACTTTTTTAGATTGTTGGTAAAATTAATATATTGTTTGGACAATCAATTATATATATATATATATATATATATATATATATATATATATATATATATATATATATATATATATAAACAAGGTAAATATATATTCTATGAATTTGTAAGAAAAATTCAGACATTGTCTTGACAATCAAACAATTATAAATAAACTGCTCTCTATCAACCCAATACTACTCATACATTTCTCAATCCAAAGATTGGCCCATGTGCTTATCATGCTCTGATTTGTGTGTTGTGGGTTCGTTAATGGGTCTGCTAAATTATCGTCTGTCTCTATTTTACATACTACTACGTCTCCTCTTTCGGCTATGTCCCGAATGAGATGGTATTTCCTGAGTACATGCTTGGATCGGTGATGTGCTCTTAGCTTGAGCAATTGAACCACATACCAGACTGGCTCTCAACGCCAGCATCAATTCAATCTCACCGTAAACTTCTTGATCCAAGAAGATTCCTTTGCAGCCCGATGCAGCAATGTACTCATTGTCGAAGTCACCACAATGCTCATTACATCGCATTCACAAGACACCGCTTCCAATCTGCTCGCAAAATACAATCAGATCGGCATCTGAATCATCTTGCTGCTCGAACCGGCATCGCGTACTTCGACTAACAACTCATCTTCCCATCCGTACACAAGACATACATCCTTAGTTCTTCTTAAGTACTTAAGGATAGCTCTTTACCACTTTCCAAAGGCGCATTACCTAGAAATTATTGGGTAACGACTGCTACACCTCAAAAGTCGTAAGAAACGCTTTTGTCGCCAGCACAATACGGCACGCACGACGATCCTATGACCCAGTGGGATACGACCTACTCATGCGCATTATCTCAAGTTCAGATTGGGACCATCGTAACGACCGGTAGATAATCCATGTCTCATGGGAAGATAACCCTTCGAGTATTCCATGAATTTATGCAAAAACTTATCGACGTAAGTGTCATGCTCACCCACCCAGCTTTGAACGATTATATGTATTTTGGATTCCAAGAATATATTGGGCTTTCCTAAATTCTTCATCAAGGGCTCCCCACAAATCCTAATGCCAGCCCTTCGCAAAGAACAGTACCTATGTCACCTGCCCACTTCCCTGCTTACTCGAATAAAGCATATTCTTCACCCTGATCCGATATGAAAGTAGGTCGTGAACCCTTGATGAACTACAAAATATTGGAAAAAGGCCGACACCGGGCACGAACCCAACCGACAAACATCCCACTTGGAAAGCTGTAACTATTGCCCAAATGCGACCCAATCAGTCAAAGCAACGCACCAACGGCAAATAGAGAGAGTCGACGGCGGCGACGCCTCAACGCAGCCTCTCAGCTTGAAGAACCCCAAACACGGGGATATATCCTTCTTCCAAGTGGAGTATCGAGTCTCACCTCGCCAAGGAGAATTCGCAGATTGCACCTTTCAAATTTAATGGAGTAAAGGTCACGAAGATGGTAAAGATAACTCTTCAACCACGCCTGCTGTTATGCTACTTAAAAACCCTGGTGGGTTCAGGGAATCCTTCACCCCGGGTCATTAACGGGCGCCTCCCTCGGTACCCTTGGCGCTTCTACTCCCTCAAGAATGGGGCACCTTCGACCTTTGGGCTTCGGTCCCTTGCCACTAGCCTTTTCGCTTAACACGTGGAGCTTTTGAACTTCTAAGAGTCTCGGCAAGAGGCTCCGTTAAACATCAGCAGCAAAAACCTCGCCTCTTGGGCCTGTGGTTCCCCCACTATAGTTCTTTGAAATTCAACCGTACGTTATCCAGATCGCCGTGGTCGAAATATAATAATCTTTCCAGATGAAAAATGGGCTGCGAGATTTAGAAAAGGGAAAAGGGATCGAACCATCAAAAGTAACGACTCGGGAAGCCACGAGTCTAAAGAAGTCATACTCTTGTAGAGTTCTTCTCCACAATACCTCCACGTACAAGAGGTGGATTTCATAAGCAGTCTTTTGGCTTTCCATTTCTGTAGTGCTTCTTCTTCGTTTTACACAAAGAGAATACAGTGAAAGTAGGTTGGTTTCGGCTTCGGTAAGTAACTAAAAGAAAAGGAATGATAAGAGTTTTAGAAAAAGGAATGATAAGAGTTTATGGGGGAAGAAAGAGAAGATACGGTTCGCCTTGAAATTGAGGCCAAAGTTGATGGATCGTGTTTAATGAACCTATTTAATACTGGATATTCCTGAACCATTTCAAAAAAAATGGTGGGACAATTATTCAAGGCATTAAAGGGAGAAATTGATATAAATAAGAATTTCCTAGTAGGCCAATATTTGAGCCCAATTAAAAAAAGAGACCAAAAGAGCTTTTTTGTCTCTTCTGATGGATCATCACCAAGTTAAGAAGCTAACACATGTCATAATCTCCTCGAGCACCTTTGATGTTTTCTATAAATACCCATTCATTAACCTTTCGAGAGGTAATTCATTAACCCTTTGAGGTAACATTTTCATACTCATTACTAAGTCAAATTTTCTCTTCTCATAAATACTAACTTTTATCATCGTGAGCGATCATGGATTGACCTGAACGGAATCCAACTTATCCAAGAAACCGGTTAAGACTGTGGCCCAAAGCAGTAAATGGAAAAGGGCGAGGAAATGCACTTCATCCCCGGCCAATCCGACTCAAGAGGACCATCATGCTCCTCACATGGAGCTTTCTATGAGGCGAAAATTTACATCCCAACCCCCTAGCCGAATTGAAGAACTATGACATGCGAGATTTAAGCCGACCTCGCACATAATGAGATAGGCCTCGCCAAAATCCACCACATCAGAGGGACCTCTTGGTTTTGACTGGATATGTCCAAATGAGTTCCATGAAGTCAACATCACTAGAGAAGATCATGCAAGCCAACAAAACACGATTTTTCAAGCACGCATGTTAAAGGCAAATCCTTACCGGGTTTTCTCTTGCCTTGCACTTAACGGTCCTTTCAACTTCCTTCCTACTCATTTAATACTAGTTGCTCATAATCTTATATTAATATGATATCTCGGTTATCATAAATTAATATATATTACTTGTCAATCGACTTGTGAGGCCACACACGCATCATTGATCAAACTATAATACAATTATAACTTTTCGGGTAAAAGTATAATCAGAAGGGAAACATTAGGCTTAAATTCCACTATCGAATTTCAATCCTAGCACCGAATTTCGGTATGAGATGAAATAGTTTCAATGTATCACTTGAGGGCCTAAATTGTAAAAACTGTAATCACTGCTAATTAATAAATTAAATGCTGATTATTAAATTGATTAATGTGAAAATTTGAAACCACTTTATATGTTATGTATGATAAACGTGGAATGTTCGAAAGGCTTGTCGATAAGTTAAAACGGTAGACGGACAATTAAACGAATCTTGCCACCACTTAAATAGTGGGCCAACCCACCTAACAAAATAAACCAACCAGCCCAAAGAAAAAACAAAATGCACTCCATCTCTTCCCCCTTAGGCGCAGGACGCCGCACCCCCCCCCTTGATTTTCTCCGATCTCTCCTCCATCTCGCAAGCTTTGGACCCCAAATTCTTGGAGAGTTTCCTCATCATTCTCTTCGATCTGTTAGTAAAAGGCCGAAACTTTTTGTGTATTTGAAGCTCGACTCAATTTTGACTTTTTGTTGACTTTGGGTTTTCGATTTATCGCTTAATTTGTTTCGGCTTTAAATTACTGTTTTGAGTTGAAATTACGTGTTTTGACGTGAAATTTGGGACGTTTAGATGTTGACTTTTTGGAATTTTAGTTTGACTTCTAATTTTGGGATTATTATCGTATATAATTATTGTCTAGGCCAAAATTATAGTAAGGCTTAGATTATAATAATCGATTTTGTGTAGAAAAGTGTTGGAAAAGTTAAGTTGACTTTTGCTGACTTCTGCTCGACTTATCAACGTGCTAAATGATATAATTATATTTTTGACTTTAGTATAGTTGCTTGTAGGTGAAATTCTGTGTTTTTAAAAAGTTGTTGGACGAGTTTTATGATGAAATTAGTTTTATTAGTTTCTGAAAGTAGTAGTCAAGCTTGGGATTAGAGGTTTTAGAAATGTAGTTTAATTAAGCGTGAAAGTTAATAATCTCGGATTGTTCGGGACTGGTTATGTGTTAGTATTTAAGCAGCAGGGCCCAAAGTTTAAGATTTAGGATTTGTCGGAACTTTGTCGTTTAGTGTATCGCCTGCTTAACTATAATATTTCACTTAAAGTGGACTAATGGGTATTAAAAGTTGTTAAAAGATAATTTATAACAAAATTAGTAGTAATTATTGTGTTCTCGTTTAGACTGAACGCTGAAAAGCTCGCTGGATCGACGGGATCGGCTGGGCGCTAAAGGTACTTGTGCCGCGTGGGGATTTATCACCAAGAATAATATTATTTATGTTTTATAGAAGTGTACGGTAAATCGACATGTGATTATGTATTTGTGTGCTATAACTTATCCTAGGGTAGTCAGGAATTATGGGAAATGTCATTGCTTGATGGTCGCTATATACATTATGGTAAAGTATGTTCTATATGAAATTGTTGACTGGGGTATATTAGGGCCAAGTATATCAAGAACGTTGTACCCATTGTTGCTTTATTGTTCATCTCGATTGTTCTGTTTGCGATGTTGGTTGAGTTTCTTCTGGGTGATGTTAAGTGGTTGGTCATGTTTTGGTTCATAAGTGAGCCAGTCACACCATGTTAGACGTGGTACGTTGAGTCGCATGTAGAGGTCATAGCAGTATGGGGCGTGTTTTAGATATTGTATGGGCGATCGGGCGGTGAGCCCGCCGAAAGATATGATACGATGCTCTGGCCAGCGAAGCTAAGGCGAATACCGAAAAGGATACATATGATATGTTATGTTAATGGGCGAGCCCGCCGAAGGGCAACGAGCATTATATATAAACGTCGTGATAAGTTATTTGTGCATGGTCTTGCATCAAGGCGTGACATTGGTGGATGTCACCACCGTAAATGTCGATACCGTTATGGTCTTTGCTTTTCCGGAGTTCTATATCGTTATTGTGTTATAATTGCCGCACTGTAGAACTTATGTTTGCCTGGATCACTACACATGCTATCTCCGGATATATCACCTAGAATAACGTAAGTGAGTCCGTTAAAATGTGTGTATGTGATGATGGTTATTACTATCGCGATTAATTGGGTAATACTTTGGCTTTTATTTCTTTACCTATATATATGTATACTCTATCGCTACGTGTTTATCTCTTGCTTCGAGTATCTCATTTGATGCGGGTAAGTTACCCCTCTGAGTGATACATTTCCACTAAGTCAGTTGCTTACCCTTCCAACCTCCAGATTGACAGCAACGCAGGTTGTCGAGTTCAGGAGTGATCGTTGTTTTACTTTAGGCGGTAGACGAAGCATACTTAGCCATCTTTCACTCGAATATTTTTGGTACTTAGACTTTACATTCTGCTTTTGGTGTTGAAAATTTATAAACTGCTTTTATGGAGTATTTTGGACTTGGTAACGTTACTAATTTTGCATTTTGATTTGGATTACGATGCTAATTTAATGTTAAACTCAGATAAACATTTCGAACTTTCGAACTATTTCACTTTATTAAATCACTGTTTTATTGATTTTACAAACATTTTATTTTTCAGGTCAACCATCGTGAGGCACTGCATACACGCTTGATAACGTACTTAACTCGAGGATGTACTACCTGAGGCGGTCGTTACATAAGTTTTAGGGTTTCAAAACTCTATATAAAGGCCACCTCTGAGAATGTTTTATTTACTCATTCACTTTTGGTTTTGGAGAAACAAGAGGTAAACTTTTCTCCCCTCACCCCTTGGTCGACAGGAGTGCAGGAAGAACTCGGGTTCTTCTTCAGCCCGGCCTCAATTTAATCTTTAATAATTCGTAAAAACCGAAGTCATTGGATCACTGGGCCATGGAGTATTCTTAGAGACAACCTACTTTGTTGTTCAGGGATTTCCCTTTGATTTTATTCCGCCGCAATTACAAGGTATGGCACATTTAAATCTCCGATTAAATTCATCGTTTTATAATCTCGTAGAGTTCCTAGTATTCGGTTCAGATAATAGTTATTTTAATCCGTAAAACCCAACAGTATGTAATCAAGAGCCTACTGGCTTTATAATTACGTAATTATGCGATATAAATTATCTATACGTTTAGATTTGAATTTGATATGTTAGAAATTGCTATTTGATTTTTGTTTAGTTCAATATATGAAATATGTGATTAATTGAATCAAATATGATTAATTGTTAATCAAAAATTCAAAATTTTTATGTATTTAAATCAAAAATATTTTTCTGGATTTTACATAATTTTTTTGGATTCTTCTGAATTAGTTTCTGTATCAACACAATATTTGAATCGATTGATTATATAATAAAATATGATAATCTAAATTAATTGTTAAGCTTTAATTTATATTTTTCGTATAATTCAATTATAAATATTTTTCTAGAACTTTGAATTTTCTAGGAATTTTTCGAGCAAAAATTTATATTAGTTTTGATTGAATCGCATCAAAACAAAACTACTTTAAAATGAAAATTAATCTATCTACACACAATCAAACAAAACCCCGTCCTTAATCTTTTGAAAAATGGTGTGGCTCCCCGTCCTCTCTCCAAAATCGTTCGGTATCTTCTTTTGCACACACATCAGAGTAGAATCAGGATTCACAAGTTTGGTTCTATGGTGATAATCTTTTTGGTCTTTTGAACTTCAAGAATAATTGAGTTTGAAAGAAGTTTAAAAGTGGAGGTGAGTCTGTATGTGTTAATGCAAAGTGAAAAGTGAATTGTTTGTGGGTTTAATTTAAAAGGCGCGCTGCCTGGGTTGTTAGCTGGGCATGCCCAATCTATTATAAATAATACCTCCGCAAATTATGGTCGCTTAAGTTTAAAAATAGTTGTCAGCGGGACATCGAAAGAAAATGATAGTTCATGGGGTATTCTGAAGAAAAAGAATACCCGATCACAACCCATCTAAAAGCTTAAAGAGTCGGATTTGAGTATCACTTTTGTACTCGAGCATCTGTAATCAAAAGAGCCGGGCTCAAGTATTACTTTCTAAGACTGAGTCCAAACAACTTATGTACTTATCGCCTTTGATAAAATTTATCCAAAAGAATAATTTAATACCCGCCAAACCCTCACTGCTTGTTGGTGTAATTTTTAGCTCTGGACTCCACTGTTAGTGGGGGCTCCATTGTGCTAGTATGATGATTTTCACACCGTGTACTGGCAATAATTTTCAATCCTGATCCGTAGCCATGCGCCCATGTTCAAATTATTATTTGTCGGCCATTAAGTGCATGATAAGTAGTTCAATACTTCAATACTCCGTAATAAAGACTATCAATGGTACATAGCATTATAGTCCTCATTTGACTTTTTGCATGACTTAAACATTATCTTGAATTTTATAATTCAATTTCAGATTAAATTTCATATCGCTATTGGTGGAGATGCTCCCCAAACTATCGTGATAATTTTTATATTTATTCCCTAACTGTTTCATCTTATTTTCTTGTCTCCTAAGATAATTTTAACTATCATTCTTTGTCTCGAGACAATTTCTGCATCTAATTTTCCACCTTTAAACAGCTAGCTTTAATTATTTTATCCTTAACACTACACAAAGTTAATAGGGTCACATCTAAAATATTTTACGTAGCAAAATAAATCCTCACTCCTATTTCTCACGTTGTTTATGCTTGTTTATGTGGACGATATTATATTTTCTGGGGACCGATCCTCAAAGCGATTTAGGCCTTTACTACTGCTCTGGGTCGTGGCTTCAAATTAGGGATTCAATTTTGATTACTACTGGTATTTATCTGCAGCTCCGCCGATGGTTCTCTTTTTCCTTTCGCCGCCAATATATATTGTTGGATTGCTGACGGACAAAGATGCCCTCTTGCAAAGGTGTTTCTATTCCCATGGCTACTTCGACAGTTCTGACTAGTGATGGTGATCTTTCCGCTGATCCTCTTTACACGCATCCCACCAGTATCGCCAGTAGTCGGGTGCCTTGCGCATGCTTGCACTAACTCGCCCGACTTAGCTATCGCAGTTAATCATGTGTGTTAGTTCATGCATTCTCTTCGTGCTTCTCACTGGGAAGCAGTTAAGACACTACTTCGGTAGTTACAAGTCACCAAGGATTTAGGTTTGGTCTTTTCATCCTCTACAGGGCCTTCGGGATGGTTATTAATCGACGCAGACAATGGGGTTTCCCCGACATCGCCGTTTCATCGAGGTCACCGCGTTATTATTTTGGTACTAATTTTATTTCCCTGGATACGAAAACAACGTATTTGTTAGTCGCTTCTTTCTAATTTGAGGCCAGTACAAGTCGCTGCAGATTGTGTCGTAGTCATGGCTTTTCTTCTCTTTTCACCGAGCCTGCTTTTTTCTTTGCCCGCTATGCCTGCCCCTTCCGTGCGATAACATTAGGGACAACTTATTTGGCTGCGAATCCTATTTATCATGCTCGCACTAAACACACCGAGATAGACTATCATTTTGTTCGAAAAGCCAAGCACGTGGGGTCAACTTCGATACGGGTTCGCGAGTACAAAGGATCAGATTGCTGACATTTTCACCAAGGCTCTTCCTGTGAAATCCTTTAGTTTCTTTCGTGACAAGCTGCAAGTGGGTTTGCCCCCTTTGGCTTGGGGGAGGGCATTGAACGAGCAGGACCTAGCTAGCTTATGTTTTATTATTTATAGGTTCATAGTGTTTCGATATGAATAGGAGTCATTGTATACACAGTATATAAAAGTCAAACTCTAGGTCATGACATATTGGAAAAACATAATATACAAAAGTAATTTCTCCTCTGCCACTGTTTCTCACATTATCTTCTTTATCATCATCCTCTGCTAGCTATCATCATAATTTACAACACAAGCTCTTTTTCACCTTGACAGAGGGAGGGGGGTGTAAGCAATCAGCGGGGAAGGGCGGGCGTGGGAGCAGCTTTATAGGAGTAATGGCGGCGAGTGTGTTATGTACAGACAAGAAAAGCATGTGATGTTAGCAATAGGTGTCATGCATGATGAATTATGTAAAATATTTAAAATGTTGCCCTTATAATTTAGTCCTTATAATAAATAGAAATAAGCAGTGACAAAATACGTATTTTAACGCATTTTAATATACTATTTAACGCTTTATCTATCAGGGTATACGAAGTGATAAATAATCATTTCACATCAGATTTTGCTAATATACTATTTTACTATATTTTAAATTTTAAAACAGTCTGTACAAGGCCAAGACAGTTAAAGATATACCGCCATATTGCGATTTAATAAGTCAGGTGAACTAATATTTAAAATTACGCGATAGCTTGTACTGCTTCATTAATAAGCTCAATTTCATATAGTGCACTGAATCCATTAAAATATTTTAAATAAAAGTATTACTTAACCTTTCAACATTTTAAATAGATACTGGCATTTATTTTTGTCACATGAACTTTCGAAAAAATATTTTTGGTACCTGAACTCTACTTTAATAGTTAAAGCTAATGGCAAAACAAGAAAATTATATATATTACACTTTATGAGTCATTTTAAAATATCAAATACTTAATTGGATTAATTTTTAATAATCAATTTTAATTAATTTGATTAAAAAAACACTTCATCTTAAAATTAATTGGTTGACTTTAATTAATAGTTTTGCGTTTGATGATAAAACTTCAATCATAAATAATTATTTGATGATAAAACCTCAATCATAAATAATTACTTGATATCATTAATTTGTTTTTAAACTATTTTATAATATTACTTCTTAGCATTTTTCATTAAATAATTAACAAATTATGTAATGTTATTCTAACAGTATTCATAATCAATAATTAGAATTAGTCTAGTGATCTTAGTATTAGTCGTAATGACAAGATGTCGAATCGAGTTCTTGCATATAAAAAATAAAAATGTCTACTAAAAATAACTGTAGAGACTAGAAAGTACAAGATAATAAAACTTGTCCAATTTATTTATGTATTAACGATGCCTGCACTCTCAGCTTATGTTAAATGTAAATCAATCCCTAAATTTTTCAGATATCATTTTGTGCCCCTCGAAGTTTTATTTTTGATTGTCAATTGGGTCCTCAAAGATAAAAATGAAATATCCTATCGGCTGGGCATAATTCCTTACGTATTTACACTTTAACATTTTTAATTAGTTTTAGTTCATCAAAAATAATTTATTTCATTAAAAATTATTAAATTTATAAATAATGTTAAATCTATAAATACATAAACTTATTTCTATAACCAATAGATAATTGAGCGCTATATAATATGCCTTCATCAAGAAAGTTAGGCTCATCGCTGGGCCGCGCAGTTAACGATTGTTGTTACAGGAATGGAGTTTTGATTGCCTTTGATGATTATGCAATCATATTATTTTAATATTGAGCTTTATATGCATTCATAATATTTAAGTTTATTTTGGTTTCAGTTGAGTGTTTGAATACTCATTATAAATTGTTGAGTGGAACTCCATGTAAGTCATAATTTTAATTTAAAAATATATATATATATATATATATATATAATTTGAAAAATGGAACAATATTTTTAGTTAATTTTATTTATTAAAAATATTAACTTAATAATTTCAACATTATCATAAATTGATATATTTACTTTTAATAATTTGAGAGGGTTAGTACATATACTAAAAAATATTGGCATCATCAAAATAACTTTTATATAAAATATAATGAAGTATTAAGTATATATGAGGGCATAACAGTAATTAAAGAAGTTAAAATTGATCAAAGAACCTAACTGGATATTATAAAAAACTCAGGGACTCATTTCACATTTAATATAAAGTTGGGGGACCTATCTGTCGTTTACCCATTTATTTATACGATTTAATTCGAAAGTTATTTTATTGTTTTGGTACTACGAACATAGGGTAGAAATTCATTTTTGTCAGATATTCGACTCAGGAACCGATCAAAAACATGCTCCTCACGATCTCATATAATCAATTACTTGAGTATTATTCACATCAATTAATGAAGGATTAGTCAAAGTATTTTTTTTATGGATTAGTCACAGTATAAATAAATAAATACTTGTTTCTTTAGTTTATATATACCTCAAGGTCGCAGAAATATTAACATCTCAAAAAATAAATAAATTGAAACGCCTTTAGCTTAATCGAATACTACTACTTTGTGAGAATGGCACAGGGAAGAGGCAACGCTGCACTTTTTGCAGTAGCAATTATGATTTGTTTGGTTGCACTTCAAGTTGAAGTAGCTCAAGCAACTATCCATAGGGTTGGTGGAGTCAAGGGGTGGACTTATAATGTGACTGGTTGGCCCCATAAGAAGATTTTCAAGGCTGGTGACATACTTTGTAAGTAAATAAATTACCTAAATTTCGTACCAACAAAAATTAATACTCCGTAAATTATAAATGCGGTACAGTCATTTTATTTCTACTTGAATAGTCTGATGTATTTTCATGGATCGTCCTCATTTTCGATGCGAATTATTTCAATTTTCTTAAATAAACTTTTTTCGTGAAATTAGCATCATTGTCTTTTGATATAGCACTTTGTAAATCATCAGTAATACTCCATACATTTTTTTAATTGCTCGTTTTGAAATCGTTTTGCGTATAGATTAAAGATAAATAAAAATAGTGAAAATGCATTGAAAATGTAAAATAACAATCAATTAAGCAATGTCGTTGGTTTGGTTGTTAAATAAAAAAGCAAAAATTAGCTAAAAAAGTCATTGGAAATGTGAAAATATCGTTTATTAAAGCTAAAACGACAACTATAAAAAAATAAAAATTTGGCCCAAAAAACCAGTATCTTAAGCAGATATATAAGAGCATAGTTTATAATGATTAATGAGGATCGGTTCTGACATATTCGAAGTCTAGTGCGAAATTTAAAAATAGAGCATTTATGAAAGGTGTTGATTCTCTTTAATGGGTATGAATATATGATTAGTAATGAAACATCAAATTGCAAAGATACAATGATGACATATAATAAACAGTTTATTTATAAAAAAAATACTACTATTCTACTAATATCTAAATGTCTAAAATGATCTCAAATAATTTAACGTTTTAATTTTTTGAAATTAAGCTTTGGCCATCAATTATTAATTATTAATTATTTGCAAAAAATATAAAATTTATATAATTGGATTAAATGCTTTTAAAATATTTTTCGTAATATTAATTTTAATAATATAATTAAAAAGTAATTGAAGATTAAAGATTTCACGCCGATATGAGAGAAAGTCGATTGTTTGAATTGAATGGAGTATGAACTATTATCCCCAGCCGTGTGTAAGGGCAGGCCCTGTTTATAAATTATCTCAACATGATAATAACTATTCTTATTTTATTATAATTTTACATAGATAAATAATTTATTATATTCTCATTCTATATGCTTCAACTGATTGATTTCGCACTTAAATATATTTTATTTAATTATTTTTGCTATATTTTATATTATAAGGGTAGTTATAAATTAGTAGATTGCTACAATTTCATTTTAGATATTCAATATATTTTATGGTGAAATTGATTGATATACACATGTAGTTTTCAAGTACAGTCCCTTGTTTCATGATGTTGTTGCCGTAAACAAGTATGGTTACCAGACATGTAAAGCCCCCAAAGGAGCCAAGGTCTACAAGAGAGGAGTTGATATGATCAAGCTTCTTAAAGGAGCAAATTACTTCATCTGTAGTTTCCCACAGCATTGTCAATCTGGCTTGAAGATTGCAATTTATGCTCATTGATATTGACTTTCAATCTTTCCACTTCATTTTGAGAATTGATGTGGGAGATGGAATAATGATTTCACATCTTTTTGTGCTTTGATGTGGTTCAGTGGCAATTTGGCAATTTCCATTTTTAGGATGTGCAGAGGTCAGAGGGTAATAATAATCTTGTCAATAAAAAAAGTTGGAAAAGAGGCGGAGGAGGTGTTCAAAAAACTTCTATTTTTGTTTCCTTTCATATGTTGATAATTATATTACACCATTTTTTCATTTGATTGAGTATGACACCTATCACCTACTCATGTATATTACTTTTGGTTGTGTGTATGACTGCTTTTTAAATATTCTTTTTTTTTTAAATTAAAAAATAATCTCTTTTATTCATCATTTCTTTTGTTATATATAGACCTCAATAATACTGATGTGGTTCTTATAAAAATAACTAAATTTACATTTCTTAGGTCAACAAATTGTATTATATAATCATGATCCATAAAAACTAATATGTCAAGTAGACTACTACAATCAATTTATATAATTATATTTATGGCAACAAAATAACTAAACGAAACTGGATAAATACTATACGAAAATGTTGAAGAGATAACTTCTCATTGGTAACATCATTAGAGTTGTTATGGAGAGATCCGTTAATTGCTCGAATAATCAGTTAATTTACTTATTTTGTAATTCGAATAGTTTTGATTTATTATCTTCAGAATTATGAAATTTATTTTGATTCGATTATTACGAATCAGATCTCGGATTGCTCAAAATTCAAATCGATTGAGTTCAACAACTCTACTCCATAATAATGATGAGGCTTTACCATAAACCACCAATCCTTTGTTCTTACACAATAAAAGCCCCACAATAGATTAATAGTGCATTCATTAGTACCCAGCATTCCTAAGGAAAATGATTATCCTTGTGATATAGTAGTTGAGAAGCTCTACGGGATAGTCAATTAATTTTTCAAAACATACAATATTGATAATTGTGAGAAACACTATACATACTATCAAATACGAAAGTAATAATTTTTATAAGTGAAATTACTATTTTATCTCTAAATAACAAAACTATAATACTACCAAAATCCAAATAGTGTTTTTACAACTATCAACCATTGTCTAGTTGCATATACCGACTTATCATTACAAATTTACTTTTTTGAGCCTCTCTCTCAAATCTTATGTCGAAAAACAAAGCATTGATTAGTTGTTCAACATTTCCCCCTCTCCCAACTTCAAGTGAGTAATAAAGTACTTTACATAGTGGTGCAATTACTAGGCAGATTCTTGTGGGTTGGTAGTTGCTAATTAAAAATGTGTTATTGAAAGCAATTACATGCCTGAGTGGGTATTTATTTGTCAATTGAAAGATATTTCTTGAGTAAGACCTCAGCCTCCAGCTCAAGTCTCCCTCAGGTTGGGAAACATTTTTCCTTGTGTTGCTATTCTTCTTCACATTCAACACTTCTTTCTCTAATCGGTTAGATTTCAAGATTTCTTTATTTTTATTGTCATGCTGAATAATAGTATTGTGTCACTAGCCTATATATTTAAAATTATACGAGGGTATTATCACTTTTAACTGTATTAGTATATTATAGTTGGATATACTTATATTAGAATGACCGGCTTTCTAATCATCTTTTCTTCTATTGCCCATTTATAAATCATATCTGGAATCATCACAACTTTCATTTTCAACAAAATTCCAAATTAGAGATATCATTGCGGCTCATCTGCGAACTATTAAGCTAAAAAAATCAACTTGATTGTAAGAAATATTTAGTAGTGATACCGCGGATAATTTGGATAAGCTAGAAATGACCTCATCTTTAATCAAAATTCTCTCAACCAAGATAATATTATCCTCAAAGTATTGATTTGCAAACGCGCCTGAATACCACCACCAAGAAAAGATGCTATCAACATCTCTTCAAAAAAATAACAAAACAACACATAACTCCCACATTCATATAATAAATGCCCTCCCTCGAGACTTCAAATTGTGTTATAAATTCGCACGTTTGTCTCAACTGTCTTCATATAAGTGCGTTGGTTTTAAAATAGACTGAGTTGGTAAATAATTAGCTGAGAAATATGTTTCATGCTAAACACACTTGTAAACTTGTTGATGTAATGATCTATAAAGAGGAAATTTATGATCTGGTGCTGAGAAGTATAACCAGATTGAAATTTGATCTTATAAGCAGAAACATAATCTTGTGAACTATTGAAACAAGCGAGTAGTGTGCAACTTGAGAACTATAGGGATCAAATCAGAACCTTTATGTGCAACTTATTGTTTGTTTGTGGTTATAATTGATTCAATTAGAGATTTAATTATTTTAATTGGTTGTTAGAGTTCATTACAATTGATTTGGGGAAGATTTCATAAATTGATTTGGGGAAAGCTGTGGCACGAGTTAGTCAAGTGAGCACTTGATGAATAGGTGAATAAAAGAAGAGTTGGACATGTGTGGCTTTGTGATTGAAGAAAAGCAGCATAGTTAGTTAGTTCAAGTTAGTTAGCAGACTAGAGAAACAGATTTGTATAGCTATTTCACTCTTGTATTTATTGATTCCATTTCTTCTCTTATAAACGAATTAAGACGACCTCATAACTAGTATAAAAGTAGTTCATCATGTATCTTTATAAATCAATCATTCAATTAATAAAAATAAGAAAAGTTCTTCTCCAAAGCTTTCTCTTTGTTATAGTTTATGAATTCTTAATTTGTATTGTTATACAAACTCTTTATGGTATCAGAGCGTGGTTCTTTAGATGATCCCTCGTTCATAGTATACACATAGAAAGCGAAGGAAAGGTGTAGACGGAACTAGTAATGTTGATAGTGATCAGAATCCTAAAAGAGAGAATAATTTGTATGGAGATGTTGATATCAGATTAAGACTCTTTGTCTCTGAATAACAGTGACAATCCAGACATGTCAATTGTGATTGTAATGCTCATGGAGAATAAATTTATTATTTGAAATAGGGCAATATGAGTGTAGTGGTCTGTTATTTAAAGTTCAAAATATTATGGGATGAATGGTGCGAATTACAGCCTTCTCTTGTTTGTAAATGCACTGAAGGATGCCTTGTGATCTGGTTATAGAAGTTTCCAAGAAGGATCAAAGGCAGAAACTGATGCAGTTTTTACTAGGCCTCAATGCAAAGTATGATGTCATCAAGGATCAAATCCTAATGATGGATCCATGACCTACTGTGAATAAGGCTTATTCCATGGTATCTCAAGTTGAAAAGATGACTAGTTTAAGCTTGAATCAGAGTTTGTTGGAACCTGCAGATGGGAATTCTTCAATGATGGTGAAGTCTTTCATAGAAAATAGAAATTTTTTCAAGAAACCTTGGGAAGAAAAGAAGCCTTTCATAAAGTGTGAATATTGTGGAATTAAAGGACATTTAAAGGAAAGAGCACTAGGGCCTAGTTATCACTGATTTGAAATGGTGAGAAATGTCCCGATTCAAAGGGCGGGGTTTCTAATGTAAATCATAATCGAAGCTTAGAGGTCTGATGGTTCATAGGGTTACATGTTAAAACAAGTAAGATCTATTGAAGGCTATAACTTGATAGTAATAAACATTCTTTGAGTTTGATGAATCTTGTGGATAATGCAGCAAGAAATGATCAAACTTCAAAGAAACAAATCGGCCGAGCCAATCTGAATCACGGTTAACTATGCCTGATGTGAGGAATTTGCATGTATGAGTATCATTAATCTTGACAAGAGTCTAGGTAATTCTTACATTGGTAATCTGAGGTGCCTTGATCACGTATGTTCAATAATACATATTGTTAATAGTAAATCTGTCTAAGAATGCTAATATTACATTACCAAATGGTACTTCGAAGTTACTTACCAAATTTGGTAGGGTACAAATTAATCCTAAACTACCGATTGATGATTGCTTATTTGTGCCCTACTTCAGATTCAACCTATTATCTGTTAATAGGTGTATTAGAAGTTCGCAATTGGATTTTACTTTCACTGACAGTTCTTGTGTTTTGCACGACCAATACGATATAAATTATTGTGTGCATAGGCGTACCAAATAAGGAACTATTGTGTGGATGATGAATCTTCCAAGCCTAGTACAATAAATCAAAAAGGCTAGAAGGTCTATAATCTTAATACACACAAGTCTCTAGTGTTAAGATATATTATTTTTCATGAGATAATATTTCCTTTTCACACTACTACATTGCGTGTTGATGATATGGTGTCTGTAGTAGATAATTATAGAGAAAATATTATTGAAATAAACAGGTTGATGGTCTTAGATATAGTACTAGAAATAAAACTAAGTCAACCTGGTTGCAAGACTATGTTACTAATGTTATAGATGTTTTTTGCGAGTTAAGTTAAATTTCTCTATATTCTTTAACATTGTATGTTGATTACTGTGACAGCTGATACTTGAGGATTTAACAAATATTTCTGCTGAGAGCGAGGCCACATCTTTGTAATAGCAAGATTCTGGTATTTCGATAATAATAATGCGTGAACCATGAGAATTTATTT
This sequence comes from Lithospermum erythrorhizon, assembly GCA_019722365.1. NCBI lineage: Eukaryota > Viridiplantae > Streptophyta > Magnoliopsida > Boraginales > Boraginaceae > Lithospermum > Lithospermum erythrorhizon. The sequence goes on from JADFUC010000010.1 coordinate 140,252, forward strand.
GAGCCGAGGTATATGTTTTTAATTAGTAGTAGTAGTCGGGGGGATAAGTAAAGATTAAGTTAGATCGTTAAAATTAAGTTCGATAACTCGATTAAACGATTCGGGCACAAACTCTGTCTTAGATTTCACAAGACTTAGGAGTTAAAAATTGGCATATCTTATAAATCCACCAAACACAAAATATACAAAACTTTTCCTCCCTCAATTCTTAATTTGGCCGAGACTGTGAGAGCACAAACAAAATTTTCTTCCGTTTCTTAACTTTGTTGCAAAATAAGGTAAATGAGGTTGAGATTCATAAAGAACTTTCAAATCACGCTTTCCCTCTGAATTTGAGGTAAGAATTTAGAGTTTTAGTTGATTTCTAGGTTGACTTTTAACAATTCAATTTTAAGCAGTGATTCTAAGTTTGTTATGGGTTATAATGTATATAAATGAGTTAATTCATGATGCAGAGGTTGTTTGAGGATGTTATGGTCGGGTTGAAGCTTTTCTAGGTTTTAGTTCGGGGAGCAGAGATTGGGTTGTGTCCCTTGGCCAGAAGGGGTTGTTAGTCGTTGTTTTTTATCCACAATTATAAATACAATTTTAGAAATCGTTTCACTAAGGAGTTGGTTGGCATATCTTCTAGAGAGCCAAGTACTGGTAGTGTTTTTGATTATACTTTGGTGTTTTTGTTAGCGTTGATGATGGAAAGAGCGATTCCCCAGTTGTGTTAAAAGTTTTTGTGGTAGCTTCGCGGAGGTGAGTACTTATCACCATGGGTGTTACACTTGTATGTTGCTTTTAAATTGTGTGAACATGTCCTGTGGTATGATTATCTGCAGGCAGTATACATGTATTTGTGGTATGATTATGTGAGTGGTATCATTATAATGATTGTGCGATTATGTGTGATTAAATGCAATGTGAGCCATGATGATTATATGATTATATTCTCTGACGTTGAAGATTGCTTGAGGTAAGTAATAGTTTGAACTTGACTTATATTTCGATTTAGCATCGACGCTTTTATATTTCTGACGGCACAATTAGAGCCACTTTTGCGTTATGTCTGTGGCCTTTATTAAAGCGGTTGTGATTGATTTGGTGTGGGATGTTTTAATTTGTGTGCTTTAATATTGTTGGCGGTAAAGTAGTTGGTTGGAGTTATGTATGACTTGAGTATCGGGATTTGACCACATAGTTGGGATGATTAGAACTGGGTGATTCTCTTCGGCTGGAGGGATATGTGAGGCTATTGGCCTTATCTTTAGTGTAAATGCGGGGTTGAGGCGCTATCACTTGTGTATAACTGCGTTTGGCACTTTATACTTTGTGTATAAGTGCGGTTTTGGCCTTATACTCCGGTATAAGTGCGGTTTGGCACTTATACTTCGGTATAAGTCTGGTGTGATTATCAGTGGTCCATTCTGCGAGGTAAGACGGATTGAGCATATGCGCATTAGAGTTGTATAGTTGTGGGGATATGAGGAGATAGATAGTTCGATAACTAGAGTTATAGTGGATTGTTGAGTCTCTTGGATTCTTTTGCAGGTGATTGTGCTTTCTTTGAAACTTTCTGTCTCTCCCATATGTGATCTTAAGACTTTGGAGTATTTGTATGACCTGTGAATCTGGATATATACATATTTTATTCATATTTATATGGTGACTCGTTCCGTACATGCTTTAAAGTTTCGCCACTGTGTTCAAAATTGTTCCTTAAGCCGTTGCTTACACTTTCGCTTTGGGCTGACATTTCAAGACATGCCGAGGTTGTGACCAGCAGTTGAGCCAAGAAACATTGGAAAGTTGTTCAGTGGCTAGGTGGCGTGGTGTTGATGATCCTCCCACTGATCTCATTTGATGTGTTGTCAACCCGATTTTTGATTGTTGTATTTTCCTTTTCAAACTTTAGCCTTGGCCAACCCAATTCTTTTGTAATGCGAATACAATATTTATTACTCGTTGTAACTTCAGCATTCTTGTCTTTTGGGATATGTTATTGTATATATATATGGGTTGGTTGGTTAAATGTCGCACTGATGGATTGTAAATTTTAAAAACTGTTTTTTGAGAATTTTAATTGTAATCAAATTTTTGGATGAAACGAGTAGTTCTTTAAACTGAGTCGTCCATCCCGGTTTGGTGACTCACAGTGTTCAGTCATAATGATTCGCCTCGAGGCGTGGGACACAGGGGTGAAACTGAGGCTAGTTCACCCTCATGATAGATTCAGCTTCTTGTATAAAGGAGTTGTAGGCTTTGAACAATATTGACACTTGAGAGCTAGTCACTTTGCCACAAGGAAAGCAGCATATTGGTTGTAAATGGGTATACAAAATTAAAACAAATCCAGATGGTACAATTGAAAGATATAAAGCTAGGTAAGTGGAAAGGAACTAGCTGAAGCTTGACTTCACTGACGATGGAGCTGTATTTTTACTAAGACTTTGAAGTCATATGGTTTCACTGAGTGTCACCAAATGATCATATTGTTTATTTAATCAAGCAATTTGGTGTGCAATTCATAGTTTTACTAATATATGTTGATGACTCTTTAATTGAAAACAACAATGTTAGAAATTACTAGTATAAAACAATATTTTACACTTAAAAGATTTTCTAACAAAGATCTTGGAAATTGAGTTCTTTAACTTGAGGTAAGAGGTTAATTGATTCTGAGAGGAATATTTAAAATAGGAGGAAATTTGGGATAGGCATTGTTCAAGGGATATAAGGGTTCTTTGAATTGTGGCTTACCACCTATGACAAGCTGACACTGCTTCACTTAGTGATCACACCTCATTTAGAACCCACTGAATTATATTAAATCTTGAAAAGTTGTGGGGAGATACGTATTTGAGGTTTACTAGACCAGACATAATTTATGTTGTTCAATAGTTAAGTGAGTTTGTACAAGAACATAGAGAAGTCATTAAGAGAGGCTACAATACGTAATTTCTTACATCACCCACAGAAGTGCGCGCTTCACAAGGATTGTTTTATCCATCTCAGGCAGAGTTGAAATTAGTTTCTTTCAATGATGAAGATTGGGATACAATGTCCCACGAGGAAACAAGGAGGTCTTTGCTCAGTTTTTTCATTTCTTAAATATATTTCGAGTTAAAGCGAAAAAAGCGATTCTGGTTTTCAGAAGTTGGCCGGGAGGTGCATCGCCATGACATGACATCTCAGAGTTTGTAAAAATACAATGGATTTTACTATTTACTTAAAGATACATTGGTTAAGATTGATATTCACGAGTTCCGCATGGTGTATGATCAAGCACCATTTAAACACTTCCGTCGGTTTTTTCCACGAAGCGAACAAATTATACTTAGATAGCAAATTTGTCATATTGTTGGTAATAGGTATAAATAGATTAATTAAACCACCTAATAATTGAAAGCTTTGGTGCCACCCCATTATATCAAATATCAATGGAAATATGAAAAGATGTTTTCATTCCATCTTAAGGGGAATTGAATGTTATTGTTTGGTTGTAATTACAATTGATTCAATTAGTTCATTTAATTATTTTTAATTGGTTGTTAAGGGTTTGTTACAATTGATTTGGTAAAAAATGTATACGAGTTAATCGTGAGCACTTCTTGGATAAATTTGAATAAGAAAAGAGGCTAAGGCAAGTAAAGCACAATATGAATGAAAAGCAGCCAGTTAAGTTAGTTTTAGTTAGTTAATAGACTAAAATAAGCAAATTTGTACTTCTATTTCCTCTTGTATTTATGGATTCAATGTGTCTTTCTCTTGCCGCTTCGAATTAAAAGATGAGCTCGCTAAATGCCAAAAAGAAACTTTGAACTTCTATCTTTGTAAATCATTCAAGTAATAAAATTAGAAAAGAATTTATTCTTCTCCAAATAAAAGCTTACATGATATTTGTGTTGTTATACATATTCTTCAAATGTAACATACTTCGAGGCTAAGTAATGAAACCCTGGGAGCTATTTTCTATCGGGGTCAAGTAAACCTAATCCTGATCTTGTAAACTAAAAAGTAGACAATTGCAAACCGAGGAAACAATTTTATATTGATGTGGCAAAGACTAATCAACACCCATATAAAAGGAGAATAAGGGTTGTGTTGCTTATTTTTAAAATGTTGTTAATTACTAAATTATCTTCTCTAAAATCTAAACACAGGCAAAAACTCTTATCTTTTAGAATTGGCCAATTCAACCTCTTAATTGATAACTCATAAGTATAAATTGGCGCCGTCACTTTTATATCTTTGTCACATTAGATTGTCAGTGGAATGCGGATATAAATAAACCATTTTACGGTTTGAGGATGATCACATCATACATTTGACATATATACTATAATTGTATGGTATAATAAAAACTTTTTTCAAATTAAAACTTTGTTTATTTATCTCCGTGCATGTTTATTAGTTCAAATGTATACGTGAATAACATAATTATTTTTGTTTCAATTTTCATTATAACTTTCTTTGATTCAATTCCACAAGAGCATATCATGTATATTTATATATATATATATACATATATTATATAATATATATATATATATATTCTCATCATATGTCATTTTTAATATTGAAATCCATTTCAATATTTAATAATTTGTGTTAGTTAAATAATGTATGACTATATAGAACTATTACATTTATTATTATTATAATGCATTAGTTAAATAATCATATGCTTTGTGGCCTGTGAGTTGGTATTATTTATTATATTATGTAGAGACTATTGTTGTTATTATGGCCAGTATTAGTTCAAATAATTATATTTTTGTGTAAAATTATTATTATTATGATTATTATTATTATTTAATCCTATGAAATGAATTTTATATATTCGGATCGTAAAGGAATTTAAATTATACTTTTTAATCATCCCAAATTTAACTTCTAATAAAACCAAAATAAATTAGCTGATCTTATATTGATGATCAGGTAGTCAAATATTTAGTCAGGAGAAAGAAATCAAATTGATAAAGTAATATTTGTATATATAAAGATTTAGATATTTAAGTATAGTATATCTACCATGGAATGTCATATTTATAATTTTTTATATTATATTTAAAGATTTATAGAGAAAAAAATTCGAAGGGGTGTATATTTTTACAGGGTTTTAGAATTATTTAGATTAACATAAAAAAATATCAATATTTTAATAAATCGGTGCGTATATCGTGGATCGCGTCATTTCTTAGTATTAAGAGCAGATGAATGAAAATATACTAAAGAATTAATGCCTTTATAGTATTAGACAAATGAATAGAAAGTATACCTCTAAAAAATTAAGGCATAGTATAGAATTTTCAATAAATGAATAATTAAATTCTATTTTTGAATAGTCAAATTTATTTTTCAAAACGTTTGAGGGAGCGGATGACCACTGCCACTTCTATACCCCTTAGTTGCTACAATCTAAATAAAAACACGAGAATAAAATTCTGGGATTAAAACTATAGAATTATGGTTTTGTCGCTAGTGGTCGTCTCAAACTCAAATAAGGTGTTTGTACATGTATCAAATAAAGTGGATTAATATACACTGTAGAGTGTAGACTAATACTTCTATAGTGAATGTGATGATAAGTGTCTATAAATAAGGGAGCCTATATTCGAAGCACAAATAAAGCTATCAAATAAAATATATGCACAAAGAAACATTCACACTCACTTAGCTATATTTTTAAGGGGAGATGTTTCATCAGGGAAGAGGCAGTGCAGTAGTTGCAGCAATAACTATGCTGCTATTTTTAATTGCATCCCAAAATGAAGTCACTGAAGCAGCCACTACTTACAGAGTAGGTGGTGGTGGAGGCTGGACTTTCAACGTTGCTGGTTGGCCCAAAGGAAAACGTTTCAGAGCTGGTGATACACTTGGTCAGTTTTTCTTTCTTTATTTTATTTTTTTAATAGAGGTGACTTTAATTTAAATCTAGTAAATCATGATTCAAAATTACAAATTATTAAGATGTAAAAACTAATTTATGAGCAAAGTTTACATTGAAAAACAAAGACATCAACTAAAACAAATTGAATGAAGTATTTCGCATGCGGCATGACCCAATTTATATATTGTATCATTTGTATGTCTGAACAATACAAATATTTTATTTTTGTTTCATTTAATAAATATAATACTGTGTGCACGTACTTGTGGCTAATCGTCTGTTAATCTAATATATGAAATATCAAAATAAAATCATTTATGGACATGTAGGATTTTATTTTTTGATTAATAAATTATTCTATGCAAGTTAACAAATAAGTTGAAAATTGTTGAAACCTAATCTTTTCCTGAAACGATTGTGAAGTCCTAATGGTATCATCAAGAGTTTATGTATTTAACTAATGCACGGGGTAAGTAGGAATCATTAATGATCCTTTTTGATAAATAAAAAATAAAAAATCTTTTCCTGAATTGAATTATAATTTTACAATTAGTTTTTTTTTTACTTACAGAAAGTATAAAGAGACACTCTTGCCTTTTGTTTTCAGATCGTTCCTAGCGACAACTTGATTAATTGAATTTTTACATGCTGGGGTGATTTTGATATCTCTGAGATATTTGATGATTGATTTGTTAGTGGATCTATTACTGAATCGAAATTACGGAACCTCTCACTTTTGATCGGTTAGAGAACGTCGAATGGCGCAGTGATTCGGAGAAGCCCCAGAGTGGCTGAGTTCGTTTACCGTTGTAGAGGGCCGGTGAAGTGGTTTTTAAAAAAAAAAAAAATTAGATATTATTTATTTATCTTTTCTAAATAAACTTATTATAGGTCTCGAGCCAAATATGATTTTGACTTTTATTTCGATCCGATTCTGAATTTAATTTAGAAATCGATCGTGTATTAGGCTTCTGAATTAAGATGATTTAGATAGAGCCGATAAGGTCAGTAGAACCGGCTTAGCCTGACTCTAATTACATGTGAATAAGGTACCTAAACATTCTAGTAGTTGTTAATCAGTAGTTCAGTATACAACAGTTTCCCACTCGGAGTAAAAAATAAAGTAAATAAGGCAAATAAAAAGTTCTGGCTACATTTTACAAATAATGATAGTACTAGATTCTTGAATTGTGGATATCTATATAATATGTTATGTTATCAGTATTCACCAAATGAAGGCAATAAAAAGGTTTCTTGGCAGTTTTCAACTATGGTGCAAGTGCACACAACGTGGTGGCTGTAAACAAAGCTGGATATCAAACATGCAAAACTCCCTCTGGTGCCAAAGTGTATCAATCAGGAACTGACAAAATTAAATTAGTCAAGGGAGCCAATTTCTTCATTTGCAGTATTCCAGGGCATTGTCAATCAGGCATGAAGATTGCTATTTCTGCAGTTTAATCCATTGTATGTCCCAATTAGCTTGTCCACTATATATGAGATCTGCTATAGTAGCAGATAATGTGACTTAATTAATAAAAAAATCGGGTTTATATGCCAGATTATTTGAATGGTTTCATTTTTCTTTTTCATTTAATTAATACCAAGAACCAAAATTTTCGAACTAATTTTCTTCTTTACAATTTTTTTTTTCATAAATGAGTGTACTTAGTGTAATTTAAGTTACAAAAATAATAATATGAAACATGTGGGATAATAATGTATTGATAGCTTAGCTATATATTTCTTAGAACTAATGAATGCTATAATTATTTCTTTGTCGTGTTTCAACTAAGATAAGGTTTATAAATTGGAATAATTAAGTTCATTATATGAAGTTTATTGATTACTCTCACCTAAGTTATTTTAAAGTTTTCTGAAATGATAAAAAATACAACCAACCAAAAAGAGCCAAAACCTTCACTTGCTTAAATCCGTAAAAAACAAAGGTGGTGCTTCATATTCACAAACAAAAAAGAAAAGCCCTCTATTAAATGAAATTTAATTCTTTGAAATGGTTAGGATAGTGGGATCAGATTATGTTTGATTTTGCGAATAGTCTATTGTTGTAATTTGATTAAGGATATTGTGAAAGTGTTACAATTTGATACTCTCGTTTAACAGAGGAATTAAATTTAAAGGTCAAGCTAAAAGAATGTATAATAATAATAAACACCCATTAAGCGAGGTGAAATGGAAACTTCAAATATATATACTAAATGGAAGAATAAACTGAAAAGAAGAGAGAGAAATTGAGTCTTTATTAAAGAGAAGCATGTCTGAGGGTGAGATTCTGAGCAGGATATATATATATATATATATATATATATATATATAACTGCTGCTACTCTTATATATATATATATACACTATATATAATTGCTAATTACAAATCTGGAAGAGAAATTAACAACTAAATAACAGAATTGAAAGATCCCAAATCGATCTTAAGTTGATAAGATAAGAACCCTAGACTAGCTGTAATAACCCGTCTCGAGAAATTTAAAATATAATTAAATGTCGAATTATTAAAATGTGATATTTTAAAAGTTGAATATTTTAATAAACATTTCATACAGACTCGTACTACCCCCATCGTTAAAGTTGAACTCAAGGAGAATTCCCTATTCACGGTTTAAATTTTTGCTCTATCTAGTTGTTTATTACCCAAGAGTGGGTCAAAGGAAGTCTAACCTCACCACTCTACTTTACTTTGATTTAAGTTTTTCACTTTTCTCCCTCGATTTTGCGTTTTGGGGGGGGGTTCGCGTTTGGATTCTCTAAGCGTTTCACATGTCTTCCGAGAAGTAAAGAGACCTTTTTCAAGTTTTATCGCGTTTTGAACTTCGGTTGACTTCGACTTTTACCATTTTTACGACTTAAAGGTGTTAGACTCTAAATAGTAATGTTGAGTGAAATTACCTATTCTTATAATATTCAAATGGCTATTATTTAGTTTAAGTTAAATTTTTGAATTAAGTTGGGTTTTTAAACTAAAGATGGTTAAAGTAGGATAATTAATGGTTAAAATCCATTTTTTTTGGGGATGTTAATAGTTTGAAATTTGTGAGTTAGGAGGCTGAGGCCAGTGGTTGCAGGGTGTTGAGTGGTGGTTAATTGTAGCTTATTGTTAATTCTAGATGATACATGCATATTATATTTCCTTCAAATTGTTAATACTCGGAAGTACATGGCTTTAGAAACTAGTAATTAGATTCAATAATTAAAATGGATAGTTTGTGAACTTAAAGTTAGATAATGTTATAAGAGGAACTTTAGATTGTATGTTATTTTTGGGAAATTATAATATGAGATAAAGTATAAAAGTAAGAGAGGCAATATTACTAATTTAACATATTAGAAGTAGTAAATTATAATTTTAGATACTTGTTTAGCGTAGATGTAGGAAAGATTCGTTGTTGTGATTGCGTGGAGTTTTATACTATAACTAGCCGGGGTGGAAGTAGAGTTATCAGGTGTTCTCTCAATGTACTTACTTGAATTGTGTGAGCTACTTGATATTATTTGGGTGATTACTTGAGACTTATATATGTGAATAGTATTGATTGTGATTGATATTTGAGCATAAATATTGTGGAATTTTGTGTTATCTTGTTGATTGGATGTTGGAAGTTGCGTAGTTGAGCTATTGGGAGATGTTTAGTTGGAATCATGGGTGATTTGGATGTGTTTTAGTCAAGTTTTGGGGTGTAAGGCTTTCGGAGCTAATTTGTGACTTGTTTGATATTTAAGATGGGATTGTTGGATGATTTGAGTATTAAAAGGAATTACCTAGGTGAGGAAATTATTGTGGGATAGGATCAATTGATTGTACTGTGCCCAGTGTGGAGTGTATTTGTGCCACGTGCCCGGTATTGGTGTTGTTATTGCCTAATGATTCAGTATTAGGTGTGTTGTTATTGCGCAAATGCTTGATTATTGAGTATGTTATTGTGCCTATTGCCCGATCTTGAGTGTGTTATTGGCCACTTATACAGCCCAGGCCACGAGTGTATTTACTCTCCCTACTTGAGTTGAGGTTGTTTATATGTGCAAATAGTGGTAGAAAGCCGGATGTATTGAGTTGTATATTGTAGACGTTGATTGCTTTTGAGAGTATAGTTGAGAGATTAGAATGGATGATTGATAGCTAGATTTGTGGTACTCTGTTTGGACTTTTCGTGGTTATAGTTTAATGGATTGTGTGGATTTTATCTTTGGTTGGATTCTTTATTGAGACATGCTTGTTAGATATGTTGTTCCATATGGAGATATGATTTTACCTTGAGATTTGTTCCTTATTATAGGACGACCTTCTGATTGTATTATGTTATAGCATGTATAAAATTCCACTTGAAATCATAGTTATGGCATGATATGTATCTTCTTTTTTATTCTGGAGGTTTATCTTGGATATATACTCGCCTATATATATATACTTGACTCCCCAACTATATTTTACCATTTGTTATTTGTGGACTAAATTCTTCAAACAATATAAGTATTAGCTAAAACTTGGTACTACCCAATATTAGATAGGCATGATTTTTAAATATCAGTTGGCAATTGGCGACTTTGAAATCTTAGGGCAGACCTGCTTTACTTTATCGGGACTACGATAATTCTCAACATGAGTAACATCAATTGATCGAGATATATCACCATGTTCACCAACATCCCTATGATCCTCAACATGAATCAAAGGATATTTCACAAAATTAGGATCAAAAGGAAACACTGTCTCATAAAATCTAACATCTCTAGATATGATTAACTCGTTCTTAATTAGATCGCTGATTATACCCTTTGCAATCTTACGGGATAACCAAAAGAAAAATACAAAGCAAAATCTCTGATCAAACTTTTTGTTTAAGCCATCACATTTGTAGCATAGCAACGCAACCAAACTTCCACAAATGACTAAGATCTGCAGTCTTTCCATGTAAAAGCTCATAAGGAGACTTAAACTAAATATTATAGCCCAGAATGATCGGTAATTATATAGGTTGCACTTAACGCTGCGTCCCCAACCTCTATGAGAAAAGGTGGATGCATCGATGATCTAACGACTTCTAAACAAAATCTTGGTGCTTTTCTGCTCAGCAGCTCACGATACCATTGTGGAGATAAATCTTATGATATAACGCTCATTACGAAATGAAATATTGAAAATCATTTCTCCCGAGAATTCACTACCGTTATCATTCTAATTTTTTAATGTCAACACTAAATTACTTAACACGACCATATTAAAAGAAACTCTTAACTACATTTAGTACATGTATTTTATTACTCAACTTCTTATGATCCAAGTACTCTTTCTTCTTTATTTCATTGGTTAAGAAATACACAGTGTCGAGCACAATGTAAATTTTAATAAGGCCCACAGGGTCAATATGAATCCAAATCGAAACTGACATTTTGATACCAAAAGCAAGATTTATTGAAAGTCTTTGTCTGAAAAGCTCTGTTGAGATTGCAAGCAGATATATATATATATATATATATATATATATATATCTCTCTCCTTAATCTAATCACAGGAGAAAATTAACAACTAAATAACAGAATTGAAAGATCCCAAATCGATCTTAAGTTGATAAGATGAACAAGTAGACTGGCCTAACAAAACTATTAACTGATTTGCTCCAACAGCTAGTCGATGTGTCGACATCTGATTAGCTCCACATTTTATTTAAAAGGCTTCAGGTTCGAATCACTTTAGCGTAAACTTGATAATGTTATACCCTGACATTCAATCGTCAAACTCTTCCTCGATGAGCTCCTAAAGCGCTTGCTCCAATTTTGCTCCAATCCAAACCAAACAATCCATACTCTTTCAAAAGCGTGTTTGGAGTTTAAATTTAGGGGTAGACATAATATTTGATAAACATGTGGGAAAAAAATTATATATTTCTAATTAAGATTTGGGAAAAAAATTATATTGTTATGCACTTTTTGAAATAAAATGTTATTTTCATGATTTGAGAAACTCTAAACGAGGCTATTATTTTTCACCAAGGAACAAGTAAATGCTTGTTAAATCAACATCTTTTCTTATTCAACATCTTATAAACAGAAACAAAAGTAAGGTGTTAAAGTTGTTAAGTAAAGATTTGTTCGAGGAAGCTCTAAAAAGCGGGCTTGATGTTGAAATCTGGGAGGAAATTGATAACTTATGTAGTTTGAAATTCTCTACAAGCCAAATTGTGTGTTGGAATTTCAACCAATGCTATCTTGTTGACACTAAAATGGTGCCAGAAAGAATGTTTATGTTAGAGTTAAATTAGGCAAGGCACGGCTAAGCCAAATTTTAATAGAACTATAAAAGAAAACTTAAAATTGTTGTTTTGGCTTTGCTAGAGCAGTGATAGTACTCCCGATGCCATGATTTAGGGATAGTTCCTGCAATTTTTATAAACAATGGGGCGTTTCGCTGACAAAAAGGACACTGGGTGAGGGATGGCAAGTTCTGGGAAGAGTGAGGTGGCCGTCTTGCATGTTGAGAGAAGTGCAAAGTTTTTGTTAATCAATTCTTAGAGGCTTTAATGTTTGCATTTGGTTTATTAAACTGATTCAATCTCTATTTATCTTAGATTTTTAAGGATTTTCTGAGGCAAGTTCTTTAACTAGGAGTTCAGCCTTTTTGGTTTGAACTTATAATCTCTCTTTAAGATGCTAGAAGGAAATGGTTTTAACATCATTTCTAAATGTGATTCGATCTGGCACCAGGACTACATTTGCTTGGGTGCTTCTTGCCAAATTGAAAGACTGAGAGGCCCTTGCTCCCAGTATTAGAGTGAGATCAAGTTCCCCAAAGGAATCTGTAAAACCAGATTTGATTGCTAGGCTTTAATGCATTTCGCTTTGCCTTTGACACAATTTTTTCAAAGACAAAGTGCGCTTTGGTCTTTAGGCAATTTCACCTGGTCTTGTTCTTAGGCATGTATTCGACTTAAGCCATGGTGAAGCATTTCATTTGAGGACTCAATGAAATGACATGTATACTTGCTATGAGTCTATACTTGGTACAGCAAGCCTCTTTGATAACAAATTGCTTTGTTATCACTTTCATAAAACATTTGCAATTGAGGTAATTGTTGACTAAGCCATTAATTCTTTGGACCTTCGTAGATGGTTTGAATGCTTTGGATGGTTCTGATATGAGCAACTCATTCAAAGCGTGATGGTGAGCTACATACGGGTTAATCTTGAAGCATTAGCTCCCCAGCGTCAGTAGACCATACATCGGCCGAATGTAATTGCTTCCTTTATAAGTTATCTGAGCACATAAGGCACCTTGTTTGGGAGTCTTTTGCTATATTTTCCATTGGATTGGAATTATTATTTAAACTCAGCGATCCTTCTTCAAATGACCTTTTTCTTACGGTTTGTAGCATTTTGCGGCGGAGTTTTCACCCATGCTATTTTGATCTGCAGTTTGGCTCCGAGCTTGAGCCGCTCCGTTGATACACCTCTCATCGCTGACAATGCCTCCTGCTTTTATATTGTTGCTCTCATCTTTGTTCGTGTGGTTTTCCTTGAGAATAGCATTTACTTGATATACATCAAAGACAAGAACTTCCATAGTCTGGTCTATTTGCTTTCAAAACTAATGATGAGTTGATATGCAATCCCGGTAGACTTTGAAGTAATAAACTGTGCGTTTCATTTATCATATTACAATTTTGTGAGAATAGCGTATTTAAGTGTTGATGTGTTACATCATGGTGGATTCTAACATCCTTGCGTGTATTATTTTCTCATAAGGAAAATTTTGTTGTGAAAGAGATTTGATACCGTACAATTTTGTGAGATAATCCATCTAACAGCTTCTTTTCTCTTACATGATGGAAAATATCTGTCACTTGATAAGTGGATATTTGCAATCGCATTTTCATCCATCTCGTTCCATTTTTCATACGTGATATACGCGCCACTGGCGATTGCATAAGTGTCTTTTGAGGATGGCTTTTACATCTTTAATTTCCATAATGAGGAAATTACCATAAATTTTTCAATCTCAAAATTTTGCCGTCGTTTCTATCTGAAATACAACCAAAGTCGATGCAGGTTGTTGAGGAAAGTTCTGATAAATCAGCCGAAACTACAACTAATAATTAGGATACGAACTAAGAAAAGAAAGAAACAAAATTTTTTTTTTTTTGTTTTTTTGGATAATAAAACTGATTACAAATTCTTTTCTTTTATAGGTGAAAAGTATTTATGTATGCCATTCGCTTTCTATGACAATGCATTAATTACTAAATACCATATATTTAAACCAGCTAATTATTCACATTAACTCCCTAATTTTAACTGTAATACAATTACATGGCTTACATTATTATGTCCATTATAGTAATTTTAATTATGGCCATTAATTATAATGATAAGAGTTTCATATAATAGAGTTAAACTAAAATCTTGGAATATCTTTCTGCATTTTGCCCAAAGTATTCACCAAATCACTTTCCAACCGGAGTCTTAATCAACAGTACAAATAAGTTTGTTTCACAATTTTGCATCAGTAATTTAAAATGGAAATAAATCCAAATAAATATGCTTATGTTATAAACATGGGTAAATGAATAATTCACCTTGGTTTAAATATCAATTATGATTGAAATCTTAATCATGTAATAATGAATAAATGGTATATACATAGAGTTAGGCATTGTATGAATAGTGTTTCATAGTATTACATCTTATACTTTTCTTTACATATATATTTCTGAAACATGAGGATAATGTATTGATAGGTTAGCTTCTCTTCTGCCTGACTAAAGGCTATCCATTATTTCTTTGTCGTGTTTCAGCAGAGATAAGGTTTATAAATTGGAATAATTAAGTTCATTATATGAAGGTAACATTGATTACTCTACTTTAAGTTAATTATAAAGTTTCTGAAATAATGATAAAAAAATTCCTTCCTTAAAAATAAATAATGAGGTGGTTCTTGTTATTCTAGAAGCGAGGAGGGATTAATTAGAGCGATAACTTCGTTTCGACCTGAGTTAGAGGTGGATCAGGGTAGTCAGGGTGGCCGGTTTGGAGGGCAACAGTCGGAAGATGCAGTGAGTAGATCGGCCAGATTGTAGCGAATGCTTGATATAGATGCAGTTGGCACAGGCAGAGGAGCGAATCCAATGCGATCCTGCCTTGGCCGAGGAGAGCCGCAGGGATATTCGAGAATGGTAAGCAGTCTTCTATCTTTCGTAGTGCTTGATGCTCGCGTATTGTTTTGATGCGGAGCCACGCGCTCTTTTATATCTACGAATTTTGCTAAAAGGCTGTCTTTGAATTCTGAACATCTAAAATTACGCTTTGATAATAATGACAGGTGGGGAGGTCGGTTAAGGTAATTAAGAGGTGTATAGAAATTGTCCGCAAGTGTTGAAATGTCGTGTATTAGAAGTAGACCTGTTACCCTTTGAGTTAGTGGACTTTGACTTGATCTTGGGAATGGACTGGTTGGGGAAGCACCATGCTGTAATAAATTGTCATCGTAAGGAGATTGTGTTCACAGCCGGGTAGAGCTGAGGTTCACGAGTTGTTGGGGATAGGAGAGTGTTGTGGGTCTTGTGTGATCTCGGTGTTGGCTTCGTAAGTTAATGAACAAAGGGATCATCGAACATTTGGGTTACGTAACGGACTTGAAGAAAGACCCAGGCCTCGGCAGAAAGGGAATGTCGGATTGTGAAAGAGTCGAGGATGTTTCAGGATTTGAGATTCCCTCAAAGCAGGAGAGATTGAATTTTTTGATTGAAGTGGTACGAGAGCGGCTCAGATGCTCTATGGCACCGTCTGAGAATGGCTCAGTAGAGTTGAAGAGTTGAGCTTAACGCGATTCTGGGAGTTGCTAGAGAAGGGGTTTATCGGGCGGGGTTATTCTCACTGGGGTTACTCCCGGGTTTTATTTACCGTAAAGAAGGATGGGACTATGAGGCTTTGTATTGATTACCGGCAGTTGAACAAAGTGACTATTAAGAACCGGTACCCGTTGCCAAGGATTGATGATCTTTTTGACCAGTTGAGGGATGCGAGGGTGTTTTTAAAAATTGATTTGAGGTCTGGATATCACCAGTTGAGAATTAAGGAAGAGGATATATCAAAATCAGCGTTTCGTACAAGATGTAAAATTTATGAGTTCTTGGTGATGCCGTTTGGGTTGACAGATACTGGCTTTCATGGACACAGTGAATCGTGTTTTTAGAGAGTTCTTGGATAAGTTAAGTGGTTGTGTTTATCGGTGACATCTTAATTTATTCTAAATTAGTGGAACATGAAAAGCGTTTGAGAAAGTGTTGTTAAAGTCTTCTGAATTATGAATCGGTTATGCATAAAGTTTTAGTATGAATTTTTGGTTGGGGAAGGGAGTGTAGTTCTTAGATGCAGTATCACCGGGCGGGGTGTTAGTGGACTAAAAAGGTGGAAACTTGATGATGAATTGGGAGAGGCCTTGGCAAGTGTAGGGTGAGAGTTCTTGCAGGTTTTATTGGGTATTACAGGAAGATTCATCTGAGATTTTTTAGTTGTCCTTTGCTTTCAGATGACTAAGTTGACCGGAGGGAGTACCGTTCGTTTAGGTGAAGAGTGTGATATGCAATTTCAATGAAGTAGAAGAAATTGACTGGCCGCGGTCAGTGGCCAGTACCCGTTAGGGAATGAGAGTGCGTGGTGTCTGACGATGCGTCGCGTCGGGGGTTAGGTTGCGTATTGAGCGAGAATGGGAAGGTGATTGCATATGCGTCGACAATTGAAAAATCACTTAGGAAAATTATCCTACCACGTGACTTGGAGTTAGCCGTGATTGTTTTGCGCTTGAAAATTTGGAGGCAACTTTACTTGTATAGGGGTTAAATGCTAAGATATTCTGAGACCCTTGAGGGTTTGAAGTATCTCCTTGCTTGGAGGAGTTAGATTTGAGGCAGGCGAAGATGGGTGAGGATTTACAGTGACTTCGATCACGAAGATTGAATATCATCAGGAAAGCAAATGTAGTGGCGGATACTTAGGCGAAAAAGGGAAGTTAGAAGGGCAAAGAGAGTTAAACGGAATTCCAGGGTAAGCTTTAAAGTTAAAGGTAATTTAATTGCTGTTGAAGCTTATAGAGGCTGAGACCCGGTGTTCTTAGATAAAATAGGGGAGATCTGAAAGGAAGATGAGAAAGTCACGAGGCCTAGTTCGAGGAGAGCGAAAGCAGGGAAGTGTCGGAGTTGTTCAGGTGATGCTGTAGGTAAATGGTTAAGGGCAGTGGTTGTGCGACTTAGCCGACTAAAAAGGGAGATCTTGGATGGGGCTGGAAATACCTCATATAGTATCATCAGTCTGAAATGTATCGAAATTTAAAGGAAGCTATTGGTGGCGGGGATAGAAGAAAAATTACGATTTTGTAGCGAAAGTGTTTGGTTATCGGCTTGAGGTGGTGGCCGTAAACTTCCAGCGGGATTCACTGTGGCCGTTACCGATACCTAGGGTGGGCGTGGGAAATCACCGTGAACTTGTGTTTGGGCTTAGAAACTGGAAAAGAAATAAGTGGGATTTGGGAGTGGTAACTGGATAGAACTCTCCCAAAGACTGGCTTCGTTTTCTACCTATTAAAAGCGACCGATGGGCGGAGAGAGTTGGCGAGATGTATATGAACCCGGTGGTGAGGAGGCTACGTAGGGTGCAGAGTATTGTTTCGGATAGGGAACCTTGAGGAGTTCAACCGAGGTTTGGGGAGGCTTCCGGGCGTGGAGGCCGAAGGGTCCAAATGAGTCTTTGCGTTTCGTCCTCAGACGGACGGGTTATCCCAGAGAGAGCGATTGAACGTTGGAGGACGTCTTTGAGAGCTTGTGTGTTGAGTTTCTCCGTGGTTGGGATGAGAGTTCAGAAATGGGTTCGCTTATAATGCCGGTTTCGAGCTAGCATTGGGATGGCGCGTTCGAGAGCTTTGTATGGCCGGAGGTGTATGGCCTCGATATGTTAGGTGGGGTAGGAGAAAGGAAGATTTATGGAGTCGAGTTGGTGGGATTAGAGTAAGAGAGGGTAAAGTGATCTGACAAACATTTGAGGGAGGATAGACAAAAGAAATCTTATTGATCGAGACGCGAGAATAGACTTATCATTAAAGTGGGTATTTGAGTGTTCTAAAGATATCTCCATGGAAGGGTGTGATAGAGTTCGGAGAAGAAAGTTTGAGTCCCGGTACGTTGGGCGTTGAAATTTTTGACAAAAATGGGATGAGTAGGCTTTACCGTTTAGCCTTGCCGGAGGAGTGGGAAGGGATTCGTGATGTATTCCATTAGTAATGTTGTTTGAGGAAATCACGTTCGGATAGTCGCGCATCTTAGAGTTCAGCGGATGAGCCGGTGTAGTTTGACTATGAGGGAGGGACGGTGAGGATCTTGGATCAGAAAGAGAAGGTGTTGAGGAATAAAGAAGTGAAATTGGTGAAAGTGTTGTGGAGGAATCGCGAGGTAGAGGAAGCCCAGCGTGGGGCCCCGAAGGATATGAGAAGCCATTAAATCAAAGACTTAGATACCGGGTTATTGTCTTAGTTGTTTTGATTAAATACGCTTTTAATAGCTTTGAGTTGAGAATTCCGGTGAAATTTTTGTTAGGTGGGTAGAATGTAATAGCAGGTGGCGGCCGTTAATAAAATATAAACTAAAATGTGAGGTATTAATTTATTTAGTGAAATTAAAATCATTAATTATTTTATGTTAAGTAAATGTTTATGTTCGGAAGTTAGTTGAAATCGATTAAGTTAAAAGCGAAAAGTGTCGAGAATTAAAGGCCGAGATTTTTTCTGGGGTTGAATTCTAAATCAAACGAATATTTTCCTTGAAACTAAAAACCCAACTGATTAACAGCCGGTGATTCCGACCATTGAGCAGTCGCGCAAGATTTTTATCTTTTCTTCTCCAATTTTCTCTCGATTCTCCAGGCTTTGGGCTAAATTTTAGAAGATTTCTCCTCATCAATCCCATTCGTTTCAAGGTAAAAGGTGCGATATTTTGAGTATTTTGTGAAATCTCGAACTTTGACTTTTGTTGACTTTTTTTTATTTTGAATTTTATTACTCCGATTGATTCTTGGGTTATAGATTAGTTATTCACGGGATTGAAATATGATGTTTGATGTGAAATTTTAGATTATTTGGGGCCAGTTGACTTTTGGAATTTGGTTGGCTTTCGATTTTAGATAAATTATTGAATAAATTATTACTGAGCCCTAAATTGTAATATAGAATTTATAGTAATGATCGGTATTTGGGGTAGGAAGTGTAGTTGTAGTGGAATGCGATTTTTGGGTGATCGTGGGTTGATTTTAGATTTAAAATGCAGTGGCTAATGTAAATAGAAAGTTAGTGAATCATGATTGTGATTATTTTGGGATTACAAATATGAATTATAAGTGTTTGAGAACAAAATAGGTTAAGATTTATAAATTTAGTAGATTTTGGGTAATAAAAGCGAGCTTAGGGATTAGGGATTGAGGGTTATGGTTAGAATTGGTTGGGAGAAGGGTAAAATTGGAATTACTGAGGTTAGCTGGGAATGTTGGGAGTTTGAATAAGATATAGGATAGTTATCGAATTTGAATCCAGCGTAGCGGGTTGTCGTCAAAATTGCTATTGAAACTTAACAGGGTAACGCTTTCGTAGTATAAATTCTGCTGAAGCCGGTTAAAAGATTACGATATTTAAATTAGGATAAAGGGGTTGAAATGGATTCACGAGTTGTGATCTTTATTTTTGTAAGGTCTAATACGGTGTTCGGACTAGGGACGTGGGAACGATGAGGATCGATTATTTGCTTGGTATTTAATTAGTGCCCAGCCAAGATTTGGGGATTATCGCTCTGACTTATTACCTTGTTGTTATGTCTGGGTGTTGTGCCATAATTAGAATTGATTGTATTTGTATGCATGTAAACTAAATACATTGTATATAGTTGTGGGACTGTGAATTGTTGACTTGTATGATTTATGGCGTGGTTGTTGGAGGGTATTTATGTTTGAGCATATTTATGTTTTAGTGAAATTTTTGAGTATGTTTATACTGAGTGTATTCCTGTATTCATGTTGGTAAAATAAATTAACGATTGGAAGTATGCAGGAATTATCTACATTGAGTCTGAGTTTTGTCTGATTTGGTTATCATTATTATTGATATTTTCCAGGTGTTCTTTGAAGCTGTTATTGTGTTTGTTTAATGTGTTGACATTGTATGTGTTGCTATGTGGATGTCGAGATGATGTGGGAGTGTTGAAGGGTGAGCACAGCCGGGAAAAGGATGGGTGTTATATAAGATGATGAGTGTGGGGGTGTTCGAGAGGGGGGCACACGGAAAAGGATAGTGTGCTATGTATTTGTTGTGGGTGTTCGAAGGGTGGGCGCAGGGAAAAGGATGAATTGTTATATATTATTATGTGTTGCGGTTTCATTTTTTGTATTCATTTAATTGTGATTGTACATTATTAATGTGTTCAGGTGAGGTTTTGTCCGGTTATGTGATGGCTTGAAATGTGGCACATTATTGTTACGTAAAATCGAGTTAAATACGAGGTGTGTACTTTATTTAGATGGTATCTGTTATGATGTCCTGAATAGATGACGTTTTCTATTATTACATTTGTATATAAACGTATTTACCCGTCCTATTGCTGCAGTTAGATGTATATGTATATATCAATAATATAATATATAAGTTATCGTCTTTAGCCGTTTGGACAAGTTACCATCCGGGTGATCCGTTTCCACTAAGGCAGGCACTTACCCGCACCAGCCCGAGGGTTGGCGGGTGCCTTTTTGGAGGCAGTTGGAGTTGCGAGTGTCGGTGACTTCATTTGGGTGAGGCAGGTGGCTGGGATCCGTGATCCCTCTGTCTTCAAGTACTTTGATGTTGAAACCGGTTTCTTTCTACTTTTGGATTTGGAATTTTGGAAAGTTGTAATATATTTGAATTTAGTTATGTGACGTGTTATATATTTTGGGTTTGGCTAAATGCCACGATGGATTTAAAATTTTGTATAATGATAATATAGGTTTTCATGATTTTTATTTTATGGCTATCAAGTTGTGGTTTTAAGCAATTAATTTTATTGTTAACCATGATTAAGTGACTCGGATATACAGTTGATAGCGGCTCGACCTCGGCGTACGACTGGCGAGGTCGTCTGATTATGACATGAATTATGGCCCGGTCTGGTGATATCGGTGGTATGGATATTGATAACATGATAAAATATGAGTTGATGGTTGTTGAACTTGTAATGAGATATGAAGGGCGTATATCGTAGTTCTTATTTGTAGGACATCACGATGATTATGATATGCTTAGATTTTATATCAGTAGCGGTATGATATGTCGGCGTATGTTAGAATGTAATTTACAGTGAAATATGATCCTACGAAGTCGATGACTATGTTGGAGGAATATCATTTTGGGTGACAAGATGTCATGATATTCGATAATAAGAGCATATTGAAGGCGAAGTTGGACGATAAGAAAAATCGAATTCTTAAGTAAATTTCGGGGCGAAATTTTATAACGTGAAGTAGAATAGAAATAACCCGTTCCGCACGATATTATTATGTTGATAGTATATCGTTTCTCGGTGGAGTATTTCGAGGTGAAATTAAAAATTTCGAAGTTGAAATGATTGAGATAATTAACAAATGGTCGGTTGGTATATTCCGGTTTGTGGTGGGACCGGAGATAAGTATAAATAATTTTGGAATAACATCGATATATCAGGGAGGCAGTATGAGATGAGTAGTAATATATGCGGGGAACAACACATTGGAAATCGATTTCGTTGAAGTTTTAAGTCGGAAGGTGTAAGATAGCACGAAACCCGAGCGGAACTAAATTTCTTCTCCCTCATCTCCCCGCTCACCTTCATACAAAATTCGCCGTAGTTCCCTCTTCCTTCCCTCTTTGGCGAAAATTATACTTCGCTTGCGAAATTTTCTTCGTTTTAAACCGATTGTCATTAAGCTGAGGGCAAAGTGGTGGATTTCTTCTCTCATCATCCTAAATATATCAGGGTAAGAAAGATCAAATCTTTTTGAGATATTTCTTGAGTTTTAGAAAAGTTGACTTATTAGGATTTTGTTGACCGTGATTTTAGGACTTCAAAATGATACATATGGATACGTTTAGGCTTAGATTACATGATTAGAGGTTATGACAATCGTTTTTTGGAGGTTGAAATAATAGCAAAGTGATAGGTTGACTTTTGTTGACTTTTGAGGTGAGTTTTTAAAGGTTGAAATGTTATAGAAGTATCCTCTAAGCTTGAAATATGTGAATTAGTAGGTAATTATACTTGATTTAGAGTTGGTATATTGATTGGATCAGTTTGAGCTTTTCCACAAGTTTAACTTTTCGTAATTTATACGAATGATGGTATGGAACTTTAACATAGATTTGTTTGGAATCTCAGTTTGGATGTTTTGAGGTTGATTTGGTAGAGGATATGGTTGGTTAGATTATTCCCAAGTTAACTTGAGTAGTAATTGGGTTCTCAAGGCCCCAAAGTTGGTGCAATGGGTTAATTAGTTGGCGTTATTGAGTTGATTTAGAATGCTTATTATGCTATTATTGGGATAAATAAAAGTAGTCCCCCCAGAATATTAGGGGTTATGAAATTCGGTAAATTAAATGTAGTTAGGATTTTAGAAGTGTATACTAATTTCGAGGGGATAGGATGATTCTTAAAGATTTAAAATTGGTTAGCTGAGGTTTAGAGTTAACATTCTTGTTTTTGAGGCTCGAGGTGAGTACAAATCACGATGGGAACTTTCATATATTATGTTATATATTTTGCATGTGTTGTCTTGGGACTATTTTGACGAGGTGTATTGTGTGATTATAGATTGATGTATGGATGTGAATTATGATTCCATATTATGAAATAATTGAGATTTGAGATTGATATTATAGGATAATTATGATTATGAGTTATATTATGAGATTATGATTCATGTTATGGGATTGTGGGTATGCGTGTGCTTTGTGTCGTATGTGTTGTGTGTGGCCCACGATGTCTTTGTGTGTGGCTGTAATGCGAGATATGTTTTGATTACTTTGTGTGTTATTGCTTGAATGATTGACCCGACCGGGAGGTTTGATTGTGGTGTGCATATTGTGTGGAGTATCCAAGTGAATTAGGGAGGTTTGAGTGCGATATAAAATTCAAGAGTAAGCGCCGGTGGGAGGATGGAGGTGGGGGGCACTTGCTCGATTATTTGGAGGAGGTGGATTCTCGTATGTTGTATTATTTGGAAGAAGATTCGCCGTATGTGTATTAGTTGGAGGTGGATTCCTCGTATGTGTTATTTGGAGGTGGATTCCTCATCACGTTTCTGTTGTGGAGGTGGATTATCGTTTGATGACTTCGATTATCTTTGTGTGTTGACAGGTTTTCACATTAAATGAATTATCTTGATATTTATGATTATAAGTTCATGTGTATAGTATTATGTAACGTCGTATGAAGAGGGATTAATGTGAGTTGTGAATTTGTTATTTATTCATTGTGTGGCTGATTAGCAGTATATGCATATGTTATATATATAAGTATGAATATATGTGATGGGATCCAGTACGTAGTATTTGTATTGGCTCGGCTTAATAGATGACTCCACCAAATGCATGGGCGAGAGGCGTTTGTACTAAGGTTTCAGGTGAGGCGACAATGGCATAGAAGATCCTCAGCAGGTTCTTTTTCCTCTTTGTTATGTTTTCTAGCATTCAAAAACTTGTATATTGAGAGGTAGGTATGTAATATGTTGTGGAATTATGTGTGTATTGTATGGTTGTTTTTCGAGGTTGATGTAAGTTTAAATTGGTGATACATTCTTGTTTGATGTATTGTTAGTTATTTTCGATGGACAAAAGTATCTGTATTAATCTCGAATGAAGTCTTTTTATGTTGTCGTCGAAGTGATCGGTGAGCTACGGTATGCAGTTGTTGATGGCGTAGCACCAGGCGGCGTAGGGGCGGGTAAATTCAAATTCTTACCAAGAACAAAATTCATGATAGATCTCGCCAAATATGTCGATGACCCTTTAAAGAGAAAAAAGATGCTTTAGAAAAACTTTGCCAAGGATATGTCGAAGAAAAACCTAAAACCTACAAAAATGCTCAAACACTGCCCACCCGCAATTGCCAAAACTTATGATCTACCATGACCGTACTAACGGAACAAGAAAAACAAAAACAAAATCAAAAGCAGCTAAGCTATGCAAGATTTCACAGGAAGGAAATAAAATGTCAAACTGAAAGTTAAACAACATATATATATATATATATATATATATATATATATATATATATATACTCT
Organism: Lithospermum erythrorhizon; assembly: GCA_019722365.1. Classification (NCBI taxonomy): domain Eukaryota; kingdom Viridiplantae; phylum Streptophyta; class Magnoliopsida; order Boraginales; family Boraginaceae; genus Lithospermum; species Lithospermum erythrorhizon. The sequence continues at coordinate 164,472 of JADFUC010000010.1, forward strand.
CTTATATATATATATATTCTCTATGTTTTTACTTGTCATTCTAGACATTTGCACATTGATTAAGAAAAAAATTAGTTTTACATGTAATACCTCAATTGATTATGTACTAAATATTTGCTTTTCGATTATTTAATGTTCATTTCCTTTTCACTAATTTATATTTAAAAATGAAATAGACAATGAATTAAAGAAAGAGAAATGAAGCATTTTCAATGATAGGGATAAAAGTGGAAAAAATTAGATGAAAATGCGTTAGAAGTCTGCAAGCGACAACAAAAAGCAAATAAATTAAAGTTAAGAAAATTAGTAAAAAACAGAAAGAGATACATAATTAGTACTCCGCCGAATATATTTTAATTGGCGTTTTTTGTTTTTTAGCTATCAATCTTTGTGTCAGCACTTTTTTGTCCATTAGTCTTCGAAAATATTTTGCATAATACAAACTTCATATAATTAATAGAGCGTAAAAACAAGTGGTAGCATAAACCAGTTTCGTTTGGCCAATCATCAATTAAATTGGAGGTAGTATATAAAATGTAGAAAACCAAAAATAAAAAACAGAGCAGACAAATAAAGACGATCTAATACTAGAATGATAGACAAATCATCTGAAGAAATTTAGATCTTTGGCTGGTCAATAACTCTCTCGAAAATGTCTTTCATACTGGAACTGACCAACCATTACCTCAAATTTTACATCACTGAAGCAACAATCTTTGGCATTCGCTTTTGTTCATCGACCTCCTTGTTCGTAAAGTAAATACAAGCTTCCGAGAAGCGCTCCTTCGCGAAAGCTTGTCTTCTATACTAGCAACCTCCGTTGTCCCCAGAAAGCATTAAGTGGTAAGCATAAACAGTTTCGTTTGGCCAATCCTGTAAACCAGCTTGCCAGCTTGCATTACAACAGATGGATTCAAACAACATCGAGCTTTAACTCTTGAAGCACCAATCAAACTTATTCCCCTCGAACAGCACTTGGTCATTCCAGCAAAACTTTAACTTCACTATTCGGATCATTGAATGAATGTATAATGTTTTTGCCTTTTATTTAGACCACCCTCTACAGAAACATCTACTGCCCTTCCTTAACTATAACTGACTCCAGCAGATACTTGATTTAGGTAAAGAAGGTTCTTTGTGGCTGAATATCAAAGTTTTCTCACCCAAGGTCAGACTCAAAAGCAATACGTAATA
>JADFUC010000203.1:0-92076 GCA_019722365.1 Lithospermum erythrorhizon
ATATATATATATATATATATATATATATATATATATATATATATATATATATATATTATTTTGGTTTTGAGAATTCCAAAATTCTCCGACATGTGATGTAGGATGAAATGCTCTCGAGAAACGCTTTCACATGTTGTTATCTTTACTCAAAGTTCAAATGTGCTTTCACATTTTTACCTTGAACTTGAGAGAGTATCAAGTGAGGATATTCCTCTCCGTGCATGATTCAACATTAATAAATTCAAAGTTATGCATGTTCTAAATAATACGAAGATTGAATGTTTTGAATTATTTATATGCATAATGGGTAGTGCAGTCATGTATTTTTAGGTTACTTAAAAATGTTTTATGTCTTTGTGTGCTAAATTTGTACCCTAAAATTTTGAATGTCTCCTAACTCATATTTGGATTCTAACACCTATTTATTGGATCATAAGTAAATGTGTTCAAGCAAGCGTGTTTTTAGATCTTTTGTTAAAAACTCTTGCGAGTTACTCAAGAAAACGCTCAAATAACGGAGATATTCATTCTGGTTATGAAAAAATTTTGTATTGTATGCCTAGCTTTATATTGTGCTAATTAATGTAAAAAGGCCACAATTGATTTTAATTTTTAATCTTCATAATCTTGAACTTATCCTCAAATCATGTTTTTTCTATATTTCCCCTTATTATTGTTCGATTGTTTCGAGCAAGTAAACGTGGAGGGTCCTTTCAGGTTTAAAACTATTTTCTCCACTTGCTTTTTTCCGTTTGTAAAAGCTATTTCAACTATGAGCATTCTGGTCTTTTTCTAAGATGGTTGTAGTAGGAATTTTAGAAAATATATTTTATTTTAAGGAGAATGTGCAAAAGATTTAAATGTGCATATGTCTATTGTATTTTTAAAATCTTTGTCATCCATTGTATATGTCGCTTAAATGCATCGGATGACACGTGTTCTAGCCAATAATGGTTTCAGATTTTTATGTTTCAGCTGGCTTGCACGCCAAGATTAGTGATTATTTTTCATGATTTAAATTTTTTCCACTGTACCTTACCTTCGGCTCGCAATTCTTCAAACATGTGCTCAACATCGCTTTTATAGACCGGGAAAGGATTCAAAATATTAACTTTCCGCCTCAAGATATGCTTTAAACTTTTCTTTTTAAACGTGAGTGTTTGGAAGTTATTGTGATTGCCCTAGACATGTCCTTTAATGGTATATATAAACTTCTATCGAGAAAGTAGAGTCTTACCTATCTTCATGTGGGGGAGTAATTCATTAAAGTTGGCTCAATGCGTCCAAATCGCTTATCCGAGTATTGATTATTAGTCCAACTTGTTTTGTAATGTTCATTTATCACTTATTTTCACTTTTCTTTATTTTGTTAAAACCACTGCGGTATGTACGCCATATGATTTTAAATATTTTCGCTCTTAAAATGGTATAATACACACCGTACATATCATTTGTTCCTAAATGGTTGCCCAATGAAATCCGTAGATCGGTGGACTCTCATTAGTAAAACCACGAGTTAACGAGAAGTCAGTGAGAAAATTTCAGATCTCCTAAAAGCGCCTGTGACATATGTTACGGTTAATAAAAGCTCAAGATTTGACTACTCAAGCGAGGGTGTATGAACTGATCAATCCGACCACCTTGAAATGTCACTAGATGAAGGTGAGTCAAGCAAGAAGAAAGGAATTATCCTGAAAGCTACTTCTAAAGATGTGAATGATGAATACCTTGTTGAAACTATGAACATGCTGACAAAGAATTTCAACAAGTCCCTCAAGAGGTTTTAACAAGAAACCATACAAGGAAAATGGCTTTCCACCTGCTACTGACAAAAGGAATAACAGGTGGAAGAAACTAGGAAAGCAAGGAAACTATATGTTAGTCAAACGAAGTTCAAGAACAATGTAGAAATGAAGCATGGCATATCTGTGAATGTCCTAATTATTATTAAGAAACAATGTTAACTACTATACAACTTTTGACTGATGATGACTTAGAAGTGAGACAGCAAAGAAGAACATGTCAAATTTTGGTTAGGATTCACTGCTAGATAAAACCAACCGTTAATGCACACCAAATGGACCTAACTAACTATGACTCACACTGCTGAGACCTGAAAGACATGCAAACCGGGCAAGGAGAAACGAAAAGTCGACTAAAATTGTGTTGGACCCGAGATGCAGGAGATCAAGAACTCGAATGCTCAATTGAAAGCTCTAAACAAGGGTCCAAGATGATGAACGAAGCACCACACTTTGGAGGAAATTCCCCGTGGTAGGAAAATATGTTGAGACAATACAGAATTGTCTAGAAAGGAAAATTCAACAATGGAAGGAGAAAGTAAGTTCGTATACCAAGGGAAACTAACAATCAAGAACATCCGAACAACTGAGGTTAAGCGGTGGAAGAGAAACAAGAGAATATGATATTGTCACTATTGTAAGAAGGGACACATGACTCCTTATTTCTACAAATTGTATGCCCTTAGGAGAAGAAGTACCACACTCATGTTAATTTAACGGGTAAACATGCGAATGCTAGTTTCACTGCCATAATACCTCCGAATGCTACATCACTATCGAAGACGTATTTCCACTGGCAAGCTATTTACATATGACCGAGGAAATGTATCACTAACATGCTGAAATAACCCGTTACGGTCAACCTTTTAAAAAAATGTTATATATCGATTGTGCGGGACCCGAGATAGCCTAAATATTTCGAATATAATCAATATAATCGAGACTAGTATTAAATGAGTAGTATTTTATTTCACTTCCGGGACAATAATATATTTTAATCATTTTCATAAGAATTTGATTTTAAAAAAATGGAGAATAAAACCGCATACCAAACGGGACTTAATAATATCATAAATATCCTCGCTAACCCACACTCCACTATTCATCATCATCCAAAATCCCACTCAACCCCTCTTCTTCCCCTTATATCGCCGAACCATACCTTCCCTTTAAAAAAAATATTCTTCTATTTCTCTCATCCAGCTAAACTCAAACGTGAGTCAAGTTGAACATCTTCTCCTCATCATCCCCTTTCTGCTACTACATCAAGGTGCTAAGTGGCCGAATCTTGTTAGATATTTCATGTTGCGGGTTTGACTTTGTTGACTCGAGTTGACTTGAAGTTTCAGACTTTAAAAGGGCATGGTATCATCTAAGCTTGGATTATGTTGTTGCCATAATAACGATTTTTGTGTCAGAAACGTATTGAATCAGAAATAGTTGACTTTTTAGGTTGATTTTTCCAAACCACCTTTAAGTTGTAAAAGCATATCTTTGGGCCTTAATATTATAGTTATTGTTTGGAGTAAAATTTTCGATGCTTAGACGGTCAAAGAGATTATGTCAAGTTGTGTAATTGAGTAGTAATTGGTCGATAAAAGTCGCTATAAACGGGTAAACTAAATATGGAAAAATTGATTTCAGTTGATTAGAAATTATTTACTATTTTTAAGTATTTAATGGCTAGAATGATATTTAAATCAAAATAAATTATTTTAGACTATAAATGAAGTCAGATCTTTTCAAAACTCAAGGTACGAAAGTCAAAGATTCAAAGTTTTGAAATTTAAAGTTGATTTGATATTTATTTTGAATTATTAGATGTTGAATAATAATATTCGGGATTTAGTAGATATAAAAGGGGAGGTTATTAAACCAAAACTAAAATAACGTATATAATTTCTTTTGGATGGGGAGTCGAGCCCCGACCTAACGTGGACTACCAGATATTTTAGTTGCTTTTTTTCTCGAGGCGAGTACCAATCTACGACGGAACCTTTCATATATTTTGCTATATATTTGGTACGTGTTTTGTCACGTACAATGGAATGCATATCTAGTTACGAGATTGGATGTTATGAGATCACAGAAGTTGTTATGATTATACTCACGAACACAAAGGCCAATATGAGCGGTCAGGTATTATTTGTGGTCAAAAGGTATTCTCTCGCAGTTGATTTGGTGAAACGATATATATACATTTGAGGGGTAGCCTCGACCGGGAGGCTCAAAAGTGATATACATATTCAGGGGGTAGCCTGAGGCGCTTTCGAGGCTCAAAGTGATATGCATATTGGTACTTCGTCGGGAGGATCATGACAGATATATAAAGGCTGGGGAGATGGGTATCGTGGATGGATGTGGATGGAGGTTGATGTTATATATTTGTTGAACTAACCATTATTGATTGTGTTGTTTTATTTGAATAAATATTTGATTATTGTCATTGCCATGAATATACAAAGGAGCAAGTATGCTGATCTCAGAAGCTGACAGTTGAATAAGAGGTTATGTAATTTGGGGAGTAGTTGTCAGCAAATTTTTAATAATGTTTATACATATGTTCTATATATGTATGATTATATGGTCGATACAATTGGTGGTATTTTTATTCACTAAGCTTCGCAATTTTACTCTCTTATCTACGTATGCCCAGGGTTTGGTATTTATCGCTATGTTATTGAGAAGTCGCATGGACAAAGTCAAAGGAATAAGATCGAGTGAAGGATTATGGCGTAAGCAAGTCCTCAACAACTTTTCTCCTATCGCCTCTTGTTATGTTTTCTAGAATTTATGTTGTATCGAGGGGTCAGACCATACTACTATTATGACGTATCAGGGAGACTATGTTGTATCGCTTGGCCATAATATTCTAGTTGATGCATGTTTATGTTAATGATGTATTTTAGGGTGCTTGTTAGTTCACCAATTTACGACTAAAGAGTATTATTATTATTAATATCAAATGAAGTCATTTTATGGAGAGAACATCAACTATCTTTGGCGGTTGTGAGGCCTTCCAAGGATTTAGAGGTCCCGTCTGGATTCTCATCAGTGGAGCCGGGTGGGTTTTAAAAAAATAGAAAAATGGAGCTATTTATGGCATCTGATTGCACTCGTGTATGTTGCCGATGATCTTAACCGTGGCGGCCGACCTGGGGTGGGTCGTTACACACAAATTCAACTTCTCAAAGGAGGCGATGTCAACTAGCATACCTCTTTATCGATGATGGTATGCAAGTGTATTTCAACAAAGGTGGATGTACTGTCAATAATAATTGTGATCACACTGTTATGAAAGGAGTTAGGTAGGCTAACAACTCACACGCGACCTCTACAAAAGCCTCAGGATCAAGAATAGCGAAGATGCCGAAAGGTGGCATAAGAAGTCAAATAAATTATCAAAATATTCAACAACTCATTTCAAAAGAGGCTATGTAATGTGATTGTCGTTGATGGAGATTAAAGATTGAAAGCGCAGGATAATGTCAAATCGTGGTTGGTATCTGTGGTTGTCACCAAAGTTGCTAATAGGGTCACAACTGTACTGAAACATGCACATGGACTTAGCGGGTCCCGCATGCTTTCTCTAACGCTATAAATAAGCATGTTGAATTTTGGGCTGAAGTAAAGGAACACAACATTTCACATTCACAAATCGGATTACGCCTTTCGAATCGGGTACAAATAATAAAATTATGAAATATGGAAGGGGAGAAAGTCAAATATTCAATATTTTCATATATTTGGTAGTTTGTGCTATATTCTTGCTGATCAAGAACCTAAGAAGAAATTTGATGCGAAAAAGGATAAAGAATATTCTGTGGTATGCTCCTGTGAAAGTAGTAGGTCATGTAGGTTCAATAAAATGACAAAAGTTGTCATGCAATTCATGAATATGAAGATGTCGATTACAGATGGAAACATGCATGGAACATGCATATGTCAAGTACAAATCACAATACTAAGTACGTTCGGGGTCACCGATCGCGTAATAATCGACGATAACGGACAAGAACGACATTCATTCTATAACCAACCAACTGATGTTTCATATCCTAAATGGGTCAACTTGGATCAAGGAATCACAACAAGAAGGAAGGAACCTCTTGACTACAGAAAAATGGTTGGACTAATTAGGGAAAGTTGTTTCATATCCAAAATGGTGCCCAAAATGCTGGGATGAAGCAATTTATATCTAACGCTGGAACATTGGATAAGTTTCATGCACGAAGAGCTACTTCTGTTTCAAAGGAATGACGCTGAAATCCCGTGCCTGCACTCAAGTATCATAATGTCTTCGGAAGCAAGTGGTTATTCAAAAACAAGTCTAATGAACTTGGGTGGTCACTAAACAAGGCGCGTTATTGCACAAGGTTACTACAAGTCATGTTGATTGAAGAAACTTTTGCTCGTGACCAAATCGAGGTTATAAGGCTTTTCTCGCCTTGACATGCTTAATGAAGTTCAAATTATATCGCATTTGGATAAGAGCGATTTCTTAAGTCATTTAAGAGGAAGCGTATAATGAAAGCACAAAGGGGTTTGTTGGATAATAATTGTTCACAACATGTGTACATATTGAAGAAGGCTTTATATGGACTCAACCAAGCTCCCAGGGCTTAGTATGAGAGACTCACAAAGTTTTTGCTAGCTAATGGCTATTCACGTGGAAGAACATATAAAACTCTTTTTATCAAGAGTGATAACTCCAAACTGATGGTGGCACAAATTTATGTTGATGACATAATATTTGGTCAAATCTCAGACCAACTGGTACAATAGTTTGTCCAATGTGATGAAGATCGAAGTTTGAATGAGTACGGTTAAGTGAATCCCAACTACTTTTTGGAATTTCAAATCAAGCAATGAAAGATAGTATATTTATCTCCTCAATCTAAATATGCTAAGAATTTCTAATGAAGAAGTTTGGACCGAGAATACCAACTTTAAAAGGCTCTAGTCATATTATGTTAAAGTTAGTAAAGATGTCGATGGAAGTTCGTTGACATCGCAAGGGCTGTGAAAGTAATGCTAGTGAGTCTTCTATCTCATAGAAAATGGGAAGCAGATATCGTATACTCGCGATGTATGCCACATTTTAAATGTATCCAAAGGAGAGTCACTTGAAACCAAGTTAGAATATCACTGCATGCGGAATGATATCAGAAGTATGGTCTTTCTATACATTCTACACAAATAGTACTTGTGGGATTTTATTGCGGCCGACAATAACATGCGTAAGATCGAAGAGCACATTCGTGGATGTTTCTTTTGCGGAAAATCTTGTGTCTTGGTTAAGTAAGAAGCAGAACTCAGTCTCCCTATTTACAGCAAAAACCGAATACATAGTTGATGGTAGCAGTTTTACACAACTCTTGTGACACAGAAATACAATGTCAAAGTGTGTTATAACACTCTATCGCGACAACACGTTGCTCCATTATATCCAAGAACTGTGTATATACAGAACCAAGCACATAGATATAAGACATCACTTCCTCAGAGAACTTGTTGAAGATAAAGTGATCACTTTGGAGCATGTGAGTACGCATTAAGCAAACTTGTTGATATTTTACCAAGGCATCGGATTTAACTCAATTTAAACTCGAGATCCTCGGATTGCGTGGTTATTGATAAATAACAACCAAAGGTTAGTTGTAGCACTGTGATGGGCGGTGTTATTACCAAGTGCTACAACTAGTGAAAGGAGAACAGGAGTTCTCAGAAAATTATATGAAAGGAGAACAGAGTTCTAAAAATTGGGTGAAAGCGCGCTGCAGCTTATTATTTGATTGGAAGTTTGAATTTTTGGCAAACTATTTATGGAGGAAATTTTTTAAGAAGGACTTAATTGCTTCATTAAAGGCAATTGCGGTTTATTTATTATTGTAAAGGTTTGTCCTAATCGTCCACATTCCTTATTTATCACTTAATTTACCATATAACTACTTATTCAAAACCTGAAACCGCTTACTACCTCTAAAAAATTCACTTGCATTATTTCACAATTACCATAAACACTTACTCTCCCTCTCAAACTACTCTCAATAACTTTTCGTTTCCTCAAACAAACTCACAAATCCTAAAATCAAAAATGGTGAGAACACGAAGAGGTGTTAATATTCAAGAAAGGCAACAAAAGGTAAGACGAGGAAGAAAGAGACCAATGATAATATATTGTTCTACACCGTTTTTTGTGAGGCAAAAAAAGATTTTAAAGATTTTTGTTTGTGCTTGTAGTCGAATGTACGGAGTTGTTCTATAAACCTCATTTAGATTGTACCACTGTTGTTAACATCTTATTACTTAATGTTTTGTTATTTGTTGATTAATACGTATAAGTCACATAATGAAAGAGTACCTGACGCGGCGAGAAAGCATATGAACTGGTTCGACTTATTCACCAGGATAGGAGTAGAATAGGGCAAAGTAGAATGAAGAGCATTTGTATAAGTACTTTTTGTGTTTTGAGATCTGTAGTATTCTTTCATCTGCTCTTGCCTCGTGACAGCTATTATCGCACCGAAGTCGATTACCATCGCATATGTTATTTACTATTGTACTTTGTTTTATTTATTATGTGGTCGTGTGTGTAAACGACTCGCCAAAGGGCCCCTTCGAGGTTGGGACCGCTACCAACTTTGTATTATCGTAGTCACCAAATCTAATACAACAATAAAAACGACTTCTTTTTACATCATAAATAAAACAATATAACTCGGCCCATCAAAAGTTTAACTAACCAATAGTACAACAACATTGGAAAATCATAATATAAATACACATCAAACAATTAGTTATACAACTCAACAATAAAAATTATATACAATGTAAAACTTCTCCAAGAAGGTAAAAGTACGACCGCTGAGGTCTTCTGTCACCATCGCCATCTTCAAGGGTACGCAAATTACTTCCTACTCACGACATCGGTCATCCGTAACAACCTGTGCATGAAACGCCCGCCCATAAAGAAATAGGAGCCAATAAAAAGTCGAAAGTGAAAATAAACAGTACCGTAAGTTAACCTACCGGACGCATCTAATAAGATAAATTTAGATTTCTCACCTATTTAGAGACTATATACCCCAAGAGTATTATTTATAGGTTACTCGCCACAAAATAAAACTTTCCTTATCGGGCTTAACTAACACCACAACCCACAATACGCCAACAACTTACTCACAAAGACACCTTAATTACAAGAGGTATTTCTATCTATTATCTTTCAAGATAACTAATTCCCAATATAATATACACCTCAAATGACACAATAACTTAAATATATATCTTAACCTCTCATAACTCACAGTATACAACTCAATCACTTATCTTAGTTCACTTAAAGTACTACCCCTCATTTACAATCATACTCCTCCTATGACAACTAATGTTCCTCAAGACCTTCCAAATATGCGCTTCTTAATATGACTTGAGTAATATATCTTGAATTCAGATAACCCTAAGCATGCATTTATCTTCCTGCATTTTCCATTTAGCATACGAAATCCTATTTACCCTCCTGTTTTGCATCGTGTCAGTGGTTAGACCGGGCATTTTATATTCTAAAGCACATTTGAACTACTTTTCCACCATATATATGCTAAAATATCATCAACATCATTCCATGACATTAGCATAAACTTCAGCTTATACTCGCTCCCAATGCTCCCCTATTCCAAAGTATCTCATCCATTAGGCCACTTAAGATATATGTAACATATCTAACAAAAGACAAGAATGCCGGTAAGGCTACAACCGAAAAATAAATACCGTGATTCCGAAGAAAATAGTTGTTTGGCTAAGGCCGACGCTTAAAATGAAGTATAACTATCAAAGCACCGCTGCTATAACAAGATTGGGGAATATCATCGTAGTCAAATATGAATAAAAATGGCTACGTATACGTGGATTACCTGACAGTCATACAATACACATAGTCTCACATAACACATGAATATATAATGTAGGTTCCGATAAGCACACAATCACCAAAATGAAATCATAGAGCATCAACAACTAATTAAAACTCTAGTCATCAAACCTCCTATCTCATATCCCCACCAAGTATACCATCCTCTAACGCGCATATAATTAATCCGCTTCCACTGCCAGGAACGGACAAATCAACAATCACCTCGCACTTATACCGCAAAGATAAGGCCAAAACCGCACTTAGCAGTTAATAAAGTATAAGTGCACAATCGCGACTTATACACAAAGTATAAGTGCACACCGCACTTATACACAAAGTATAAGGCACACCGCACTTATACACAAAAGAGGCACACCGCACGCTATAAGAAGATAAAATACATCAACAATGCACAGTAATCAAAGAGAGTCATACCGCACGCTATACCGTAGTATGTACAAATCAAGACGCTTATATCAGAGTATGTACAAACTGAGACGCTTATACCAGAAGATAAAGGGCCAAATTTGACAACGCATACAAAGAAAGCGATCAAAGAGAATCATACCGCACGCTATACCGTGAGTATAGGGCCAAACCGCACGCTTATACCGTAGCATAGGCCACCTCGACAATGCACAATGTTGTGCTTCATCAAAGAGAATCATACCGCACGCCATACCGCAAAGATGCGGGGCCAAACCGCACTCTATACCCAGAAGATAGTACCACCACAACGCACACAGCTGAAAGCTTATCAAAAGAGAATCATACCGCACGCTATACCGTAGTATGTACAATAGCCATATCCCCAAGGAAGGAGAGTCACCTAATCCCCTAGTAGTCCCAACTATAGGTCATATCCTAATACTCAAGTCACCTCAAAATCATACATAACTCCATCGAACACCTCTCTCAATAACCAACTACTTTACTCCAACAATAGCAAAGCATACACTAATACATCACACAATCAGAATCAATCACAACCGCCGCGAAGGCCACATAAATACCACAAGGCCACAAAGCCACATAAATACCACAAGCGCCCGACAAGCGCCACATAAATACACACAAGCGCCGTCAAGGCCACACAATACCACAAAGCGTCATGCCACATACCACAAGGTGCCGCCAAGGCCACATAATATGAAATATAAAATGAGTTCGCGCCATCACTACTCCCCAAACCAAATTTTCAACGCCGTTGTATCGTAGTCACATAATCATATTAGGTCACACATAATCGCATAAACCATTACATGTATACCATTCCCCGTAATCATATCACAAGTGACATATACACCATTCACATAATTATATTACAAAGACCTGCACAATCTCTTTACACATAATTATAATACAAGGACAGTACAATTCATTTAAAAAGAAGTACATAAGTGGGTCACATGTGAGATAAAAAGATCACCTCTACTAGCTATCACAAAGTCCTCACGAAGAACGCGATCACTTTAACGTGCCCCTTCCTCACGTCAAGGCCCAAGAACACCTTAAAGTGTACTGTGAACTAATACTAAGAATTACGTTTCTAGAATAAACATTACCAACTCTCATCGAACGTATTTCTAAACGGTCTAACATGACGCAAATTATCAATTATAAACTCACGTGACACAACCAAATCGATCGCCTGCTAAAATCTATATCTTACTTTATCATTACAAATTAACTTTATATGTCATTCTAGCAATCAAAGTAGTCCCTAATTAACAATCTATACTCCAAAAATATCAATTATATTCAACTTGAAAATATTACTTTTTCAACTCCCAATCGCTTTTAATGAATTTTTAAATCACCGATTTAACATCGCCAATAGCTATAATAAGGTCCCAATTTAAAACTCCCTACACATTTAAAGTCTTAAGGAAAATATCACCTCAAAATGTCAACCTAAAAACCTAGAAAAGTCAACTCGACCTTAACGCCCTCAAACGAGCTCTAATTCACGAATTCATCACATATACGTACGTAACCCATAACCACACCAAGATTTACTCATAAATTCACTATGTAAAAGTCAACCAAAAGTCAACTATCTCAAAACCCAAGAAATATCTCGAAAGACTTGAAATTTCTTACCTTAACTCGAAGAGAATGATGGGGAGAACAATATTCTACAATCCGATTTGAGTTTGAGCGACAATTGAAGAGAGAAATGGAAAAAGAAATTTTTTAAGTGTGGTGGGCTTAATTTCGGCCAAAATGAGAAAGTTAAGATGAAGTCAGGACGACGATGACGATGTGAGGATATGTATGAATAGATATTAAAAAAAAAACTCGAGTCCCGCTCGTTTCGGCAATTCTCCGCTTATCGCATTTAAATCTCCACGAACCCGATTTCAAAGATAAAATCTTCCACGGAAAAACACTACTAAATTATAAATGAAATTCGTCAAAAGTTTTACTTAAATAATATCATCGAAAATTATACTATTCCCGGTCCTGCACCACGAATCGAAAATTTTTTTTTTTTTTTTTTTCGTAACTGTTATTACAATCTACCCACCTTATAAAATTTCGTCCTCGAAATTTACTCAACTCCACCGTCGATAAACCAGACTTTTCGACATGCCCTTATCAACTAACATCGACACCTGTCACCTACTCAAATTTCCCTAATATAGTATCTGCCTTCTTCAGAGCTCCCATAATATCTATGTCAATTAACTAAGACAAGGACTCTTACACCATAACACATTCAACCGGCCAATTTTCCCTATTCAAGCCTATCATCTTATCAAGCCTCGCTGTTATTATTATTATCAATCTTAGCATTATAAACATCCTCAATTGCCTCCAAATACCACTCAAAAATTAAATTCATACTAATACCGATACAATTGCCCACTCATAATTTGTGTCACCATACTACTCCATATCACATAATTAAACGAGTAAACAACAAAATTTCTTTACCACACCACGTCAGATTTACAACTACTATAAAATAACTTACAAAGATAAACCACAATAACATTATGTATAACACCATCCTTTTCCCCGGCAAAAGTTCACCTTCGAACACCCCACCTCATCTCAATATCCTCAACCAAACACCACAAATCACACATATAATATCAATCACACAAATAATTCAACGTAGCATCCATAATACACACGATACAACAATTTCATATAGGAACTATTCTCGCAAAATTATATTCACGTATAATGGCCCATAACACAAATATGCTACTCCACCCGGGAACACACCCAATCATATACAAATTAAACATGAATACTCAATAAAAACAAATAGCCTGTAATACCAAACACAACCACTGCCAACATTTACCCCTATTAAGCCATGCATAAGTTTATTAGATACACAAATACAATCAATTACCATATACTTCACTCAACATAGATAACCGAAGGATAAATCCTCTCAATTACTCCAAGTATCCAAGAGAAATTTTAATTATTTTAAAGATCAACCTCTTACACCACGATCAATTTCTAATCCCATGACTACATGTCACTTTGTCTCCTCAACTAATCCTTTATTACCCTTAAATTCACACAATTGCCCCAAATTATCAACAACTTCAATTCTAATTGCTGAATTCTCTCAATACTTCCCTTTATAATTCGTCTCTTCCTTAAATCTTCAAACATATTCATCCGTATTCCATCTCCAAAGGTTTCCAACTCTAGAGTTTACATCCTCAAGAATGATCATTACTATCACAAAAGATGCACTCTACTCAAACACCAACTCTTACTTAAACATTACAATGTATAACTCAAACTCTTTTCTTATTCATTTCGATTTGTATTCACCCTAACTTATTTATCATTTCGAATTAAACCCACATTCACTTCCCTTATAATCACGTATCTTAGCAACTGAACCTTACTTAACCCATTGATACCCTACAACTCACCCTCGAGTATATCGTATAATAATTATCACCCTTATCCTTTAATTACTCGCCATAAAATCTCATTAGCACTGCATCACCACATCAACTATTAAGACATTTCAAAATATATGATCACCCAAATATCTCATAATATTTCCGATACCTTGCATCATATTCTAACCCATTACATGTATCGCTCCAATATAATCCTCATAAATATCTACTCATAGTACCGATTCCATATGCCCAGCCTACCCATCTCAACAAATATTATTTGGGACTCGACGGCCATATTACCCAATTCATTTCACATATCTCCTAATATAACACATCTTAATCAAATAACACCACCAAAACACACGCAAAGTAAGTCTCAAGACCTCAGACGCGAGTCAACGAAATCTTCAGTTTAAGGCCCTCTAACACAACGGATTCGAAAGTTAAATGAACTCAAACCAAAATGACTCACACACAACACACTTATAACCCGAACCTAGCACATAACCACACAAGACACCAAGAAAACATAAAAACCTAGGCCTCGATAACAAAATTGTAACGATCTCGCCCCAGCTGCCCCCCGAGGCTCGGGACCGCTACCAACCTGTATTATCGTAGTCACCAACGATGGATAAATAAAATGACTTCTTTTTACATCATAAATAAAACAATATAACTCGCCCATCAAGAATTCAACCAATAGTACAAACAAATGAAAAATCATAATATAAATACACATCAAAACAATTGGGCTTATACAACTCGAAATAATAAAATTATATGGGCCAAATGTAAAACTTCAAGAAGGTAAAAAGTATGACTGCTGAGGTCTTCAAGCCACCATCGCCATCTCGCGGCAATGCAGCTACCTCGGCTAATGGCTAATGTCATCCGCACAACCTAAAAATAAACGCCCGCCCATAAAAGAATAGAGTCAAATAAAAGCCTGAGTGAAATAACAGTACGGTTAACCTTAACCCGATCGCATCGAATAAGATAAATTTGTATTTTCACCTATTAGAGACTATATACCCTAAAGAGTATTATTTTATAGTTACTGCCACAAAATAAATCTTCTTATTGGCTTTCAACTAACACCAATAACCCACAATACGTCAACAACTTACTCACAGTATACACCTGTAATTTTACAAGAGGTATTTCTATCTATTATCTTTCAAGTATAATCTTAATCAATATAATATACACTCAAACACACAATAACTTAAACACATATCTTAACTCTCATAACTCATGATACAACTCAATCACTTATCTTTAGTTCACATTTTAAAGTACCACTCCCCATTTTAACTCACCTCCTATGACAACTAATGCTCCTCGGCGACCTTCCAAATATATGCATTTCTTAATATGGACTGAAAGAATACATCTTTGAATCCTGCATAACCTAAGTACGCATTTCTATCTTCCCGCATTTTCCATTTAGCATTTTAACTTATTTACTCATGCAGTCGTGTCGTGGCAATTGTGATTTATATTCTACATTTGAATCCATTTTTCCACCATATAAGGCAAAATATCATCAACATCATCTAATAGACAAGATAAACTTCAGCTTATAGATTTCTCGCTCCTAATGTTCTCTATCTCCCAAAGGTATCTCATCCATTAGCCACGGAGAGAACATCTAACAAAAAGACAAAGAAGCCGGGTAAGGCTACAACCGAAATAACAATGATCCTCGAAGAAAATAGTTAAGGCGTCGACGCTTTTAAAATGAAGTATAACTTATCAAAGCACCGTCATAGCACAACAACAAGATTAGGAATAGTCATCGTAGTCAAATATGAATAAAATACATGAAGGCCAGATTATCGGATAAAGTCATATTAACATAATCACGAAGTCTCGTACATAACACATGAATATATAATGTAGGTCTGATAAGCACACAATCACCCAAATGAAACTATAGAGAATTTCAAATAAACGATTCAAAACTCTACCATCAAACTCTCCTATCTCTCTCATATCCTACCAAGATACCATCCTCTAACGCGCATATACTCAATCCGTCTACCCATGTGAATGGACAAATCAACAATCACCTCGCACTTATACCGCAAAGATAAGTGTCAAACCGCACTTATACACAAAGCAAGTGCAGCACACCCATTTATACACAAAGTATAAGGCACACCGCACTTATACACAAAGATAAGGCACACCCCACTTTATACATTAAAGTATAAGGCACACCCGACGCTTATACCGTGAGTATAGGCCACATCAACAATGCATAAAGAAAGTAATCAAAGAGAGTCATACCACGCCATACCGTAGTATGTACAAACCGCACGCTATACCGTAGTATGTGGCCAAAACAAGACGCTATACCGTAGTATAGGCCACTCGACAATGCACACAACAAAGCTATCAAAGAGAATCACACGCACGCTATACCGTAGTATGTAATAAATCAAGACGCTATACCGTAGTATGGGCCACCTCGGCTAATGCACACAGCAAAGCGAATAAAAGAGAATCATACCGCACGCTATACCGTAGTATAGGGCTAAACCGCACTCTATACCGTAGTATGTGGCCACTCGATAATGCACACAAAGAAAGCCGACAAAGAGAATCATATCGCACGCTTATGTCGTAGTATGTACACACATATCCCGCAAGTGAAATGAGTCACCTAATCCCTAAGAGTCCCAACTATGTGGTCATATCCTAATACTCAAGTCACCTCAAAATCATAAGAGCACCCATCGAACACCTCTCAATAACCAACTACTCTACCCCCAACAATCTCCAAACACACAGCTAAACATCTCACAATCATAAATCAATCACAACCGCCGCCAAGGCCACATAAATACCACAAGTGCCGACAGGCCACATAAATATCACAAGTGCCAACAGGCCACATAAATACCTAATGCTGGGCCAAGTGCCACACAATACCACAAGTGCCGACAAAGCCACATAAATACCTACAAGTGCCGCCAAGGCCACATAATACGTAAATATAAGTCGGGAGTCTCAGCCATCACTTACCTCAACCACCTCTTCAACGCCGCTGGTAATGTAGTCACATAATCATATTAAAGCTCACACATAATCGCATAACCATTACGTATACCATTCCCCCGTAATCATATCGCTGCGACATACACCATTCAATATAATTATATTACAAAGACTCCGCATACCCTTACACATAATTATAATACAAGGACAGTAATAATTCATTTAAAAAGTTATACATAGTGTAATACACGTAGATAAAGATTCACTTACTAGCTATCACAAAGTCTCACGAAGAACGCGATCACTTTAACGTGCCCTTCCTCATGTCAAGGCCTAAGAACACCGCGTAAAAGTGTACTCAGAAATCCAATACCAAGAATTACTTTCTAGAATAAACATTACCAACTCTCATCGAACGATTTCTAAACGGGGTTCAACATGACCGCAAACTATCGAATTATAAACTCATCGACACAACTAAATCCGATCGCCTAAAATTCCATCTTATCATTTTATCATTACAAATTAACTTATATGTCATTCCTAAAGCACAGTGTCCTCAATAACAAATCTATACTCCAAAAATATCAATTATATCTCAACAACTCGAAAATACATTTTCAACCTAATCGCCTTTAATGAATTTTTTGGGGAATCACCGATTTAACATCATAATAGCGAGAATATGTCTCAATTAAACTCGCTACACATTTAAAGTCTTATGAAAATATCACTCAAAAAGTCAATCAAACCTAGAAAAGTCAATCGACCTTTAACGCCCTCAACGAAATTAATTCACTAATTCATCACATATATACGTCAGTAACTCCATAACCAACCAAGATTTATCATAAAATTCACTATAAAAGTCAACCAAAGTCAACTATCTTCAAAACCCAAGAAATATTCTAAAGACTTGAAATTTCTACCTTAACTCAAGAGTAACGATGAGAACAATATTCTACAACCGATCTCAAGCTGAAATGACAATCGAAGAGAGTAAATGGAAAAAAATGAAATTTTTTTAAGGGGAGGGGCTTAATTTCGGCCAAAACGAGGAAAGAAGACGGTCAGATGATGGACGATGATGTGAGGATATGTATGATCAGACATTAAAAAAAACTCGAGTCCTGGCTGGGTTTCGGTTAATTCGCTATTGTACTTAAATCTCCACGAACCCGATTTCAAAGATAAAATTCTTCCATGGCAAACACTACTAAATTATAAATGAAATTCACCAAAAGTTTAATTTAAATAATATATCATCGAAAAAAATTATACTATTCCCCGGTCCCACCAAATTTTTTTTTTTTTTTTCGTAATGGGTTATTACAGTGTGAGTGTAAGCAATTCGATTCTGAGTATGAACGATTATATTTTTTCAATTTCCTTTACATATCATTGAGACACAAACATAAACGGTGTATATGCATGCAAGTATGCAACTTCCTTAATCGCCCGCCCTCACTTTATTTGACCATACATATTATTCTTTTATTTGTGTGTATATAAAGTCCAAATAAATACTTCAAAGGACAAGTACACGCGATTATAGGTTTCCAACACGATAACCGAGGTATAAACTTTTGAAATTGGACAAGAAAACGTGATTACTGACAATTTCATTCATTTTATTAACACTCATTTTGCTAAATTATTTTCAAGAAAAAGCAACCAGAAAGTCTATTCCAACCAAATACCGCTGGAAGGATCATCATACACATTGCAGAAGATTAATTATTAAGGTTCTCCAAATTGTTAAATACCCTTTAGTTGTTTCATTGAAGGACAACATTGTCAGTTTTTTATATGTAGAGATCATTATTATTTCATTAGCATATGATTGATGAATATTTAAAGGAACTTGTTTAGCTTTCGTAGGTAGAATATAATGAGATTAAAAGTCTCTAATGTCGACCGTTTAAAAAGAAATATAATGTAACTTGCGTGGCTTGCAACTTGCTTGGAAGATAATTTTTAGAGGGGAGATAGAGAAGCCTTGAAGTAATGGTGTATTATGAAGAATTAAATGAAGATCATGTCTGATAAACCACTCTCCAAAGCCATGCATAATGCTGATATTTATCAAAGTGAAGTTATCTAGTAGTTGAGAATACTTGTGTTGGAAATTTAGGTAGTATAAACAATGAAAAAAAAAATAATCGAACAAGAAACTTATTGATTCAAGGTTGTACCATAACATGGGAGTGTTATCAATTTGGAAAGTTTAAATCAAGCAAGACTTTAGTATAAATCTAAATAAGGATAGCCCTCAAGGTTAACACAATAGCTAAATACGGGACACCCAATCGTGGTCATCCTTATTGGAAATATGAGATATTAGATCTCATAAATATGCAGTTGAATAATTGGATTGTACAACAGATTTAAGCATTTGAAAGTAAAGTTCGTGGGAGAGCATGCTCAATTGGTGGACAATTACATATTACGATTAACTCCTGATCGACATTGTATATACGCTTACTAAAATCCGCTTCATAATCTATATATTAATACGATGCTCGTTAACATAATTAACATATTACTTTGTCAATCGAGCTTCAAGAGGTCACATACCTATACATTTATCAAACTATAATACGATTATAACTTCTCCGGTTAAAGGTAACTATAAGGAAAATATCAAAATTCAATTGGCGGAACGCCACCCCTAGGTTGGCTAAGTGGACGCAGCGGGGTAGAATGCTCTACCACCTCACTTAGATTTAATTTTGGCAACAGTTTCAGCCTATATAAAGCAAGCTTGGCAGATTATTATTTCATGAATTCATTTTAATTTTCAGTTCTTATCTTTTGAGAAAAGATGAAAAGGCAAAATCTCTCTCCCTCCCATTCCTTTTGGTCGACTAGAGCAAGAAAAATCATTGATTTTATTCATGCTCTGCTTCCTGCTTAAACTTTAATCGTTTCTAGTAAAATCGACGGGAAACGCTGATCAATCAAGGCTCAGGTGGACTAGTTCAGACAACCTACTTTGGTTGTTCGAGTCGCTTCCGTTATTATTCCGCCGCAATTCATACGGGTGTAAGGTACATACAAAATTCTCCGATTGAATTATTATTGCAATCTCTGCAGAGTTCGCAAATCGCTTTAGATAAATTATTATATTTATTTGTAAAACCCAACAAAGGGCATCAAGAGTCTCGCTTCGAGTTTTATAATTATGTACTACGAGATATAAATTATTTATATAAGCTTGGGATTCGAATTTGATATGTTAAATCCCTATTTGATGTTTGCTTAATTCAATCTATTATATATATGATTAATTGAATCAAATATGATTAATTGCTTTTACGTATCTCTTTGATTTTCTTTAATTAGTTTCAGACGTAAAGAAATATTTAATCGATATAAAATACATAAAGTGTATTAATCCGCATTAATTGCCGAACTTTAATTTGTATTTCTTCATATTTAAATTAGAAATATTTTCAGAATTTTGAGAATTTTCCGGATATTTTTGAGTAATATTTTATATCGGGCCAATTTCATATCGCTTCGATCGACTGCCAAAACCGAACCAGAAAACTTCCGAACAGCGGAAAAGGCGGCCGCGCCAACGTCAGCCCAAATGCACTGGCACCATCTCGACTGCCACCACGTGTCAATCAATCGCGATTACGCAAGACACGCCATCACGATTTATCGCCACACGCCACGTCAGCTGAACCCAGCCGACTGTGTCGACTCTGCCCCTCGACTTGTCCCACTCAGTTGACCTCTGGCCTGACCCGTGCTGACCCCGACTCGGTCCCGACCCGCCCACCGACCTAATTCGCCTATCTATCCCGATCCGCTGGCTGCATCAAGTTGTGACTGGGTCCGCTGTATCATCTTCAACACAATCAAGTACGACCAATTATTTTGCCATTGAAATTGACAGCCTCGGCCTTCCTTTCCTACCGCCCACGCAGTCAAGTTGGTTTCCATGGCCGTCACCTTGTTTCGATCAAGCCAGAGTATATTAACATAACGGCCTTAAGGGTACTATAATTTGGTTTTGAACCAAAATTTAATATTTGACTTAATTTATTATTTTGACAGATTTTATAATCCTCAAAATTGAAATTATTTATTGAAATTATATTTTGAATTTAATTAAAATAATTTATTCAAGTGTTAATTAGAATTTTATTTTGAATAACAATTTATTAAGTCAGATAAGTGAATTATGACTTGATTTTTCTAAATGAGCTAAAATATGTTGTGACTTGATTTATAGTTCGTTTTGCTCTGTTGATATTTGATATCAATTAAAAATTGTTTTGAATCAATTTGGTTAGAGATTGTTTCAATCAATTAAATTTAACCATTTTAATGGTTCCACTTCTCACTGTCAAGTTTTTTTAATTGGTATTTTTAATATAATTAAAACTTAGACAGTTACTTAACTACATTTAAATAATTCTAATTTGATTAAAGCTAGTATAATTGGTATTTAGAATATAATTAAACTGAGAAGATAATTTAATTATATTTCTAATATTGATTAGAAATCGTAATTGAAATTATAATACGAATTGATTATTTTCATTAGAAAATTTGAATTATTTGATATTTAAAGTGACATACTATCTTGAATTAAAGAGTGTAAAATTAATAAATAGTATTTTTCAAAAACAATAATATTTGGATATAAAATTTTAACACACTTTCTACAAATTTTTTAAGCGATATATTTGAATTATCCAAAATAAATATTTTTACACTAAGGCAATTCAATTGTTTATTCATATTGATGAATATTCAATGACATATATTTTAGATTCAAGAAAATTATATATTTGTTTCATCCATCCTATACATGTCTAAATATAATTAGTTATCTGCGTATAATATACGCCGAGATATAATATGGATGTCATGATTGAAGATTTGAATTATTCAGATGGGAAATACAGCCTGTAAGTTATTTTAGAGAAAATGGTTTGTCATGGTTTTTGCTTTTTAACCAGCTTTAATGGCCCACATGTTAATTCAGTTACTATTTAAATAAAATTTAATTAATTACTAAAATATAGAGACCCACTCAGAGGATCCTTGCAAGTATGAAGAATTAATAGAAACTTGACAATCAGAACCAGTCTAGTTTAGATTTTTTTCTTTTAAGTCATATCACAAACTCTTTACGTGTTATATTTAATCTTATGACGGTAACATGTATTTTCGTTTGTTTGAATATGCATGACAATATTAACATTATTAAATATAACTTTATCCTACCTTAAATTAAGCAAAGTATTGTCATACTGAATTTTCTATGACGATCCTGAATAAAATCAAAGAATAATCTTTCACAAAGCCTCTTTGAATCAACTAAGATCACAAAATGGCAACGCTTCTAGTTATTAAATAACCAGAGAGGTCAATCCGTACTTGGGTCTCATAGAATACGGGAGATCGGATGGAATAATCAAACTTTCAAATTTTTGATTTTGCCCGGCCAACTCTGGGTGAGAGGTGGCCAAATTCTCATTTCGGTGGCCAGGTTTTGCTTGTTGATTATTACATAATAAACCTAATAAGCTTCTAGTTTATTATTTCCAACCTTAAAGTCCAACCGAATAGTTTAACGAGCCAAACTTTTTAATTCTTAATTAAACCGTTAAGTAAATTAAATAAATATATTTAATAAGTAATTAATGTTACTAACGAGCTCAATCAACTATTAAATTCAATTAACTCACTCAGTTAATTAATTCGGTTTATCCAATATAAATTTTAAATTATCAATGTAAAATTTCCGATTGACATATTCGCTGACACAATCTTCTAATTTAGCAAGTACTGCTTTTTATTTCACATGAATTATAACTCAACGTCACCGTATTGTCCTCTTCAATGATAATATAATAATTAATATTATTATAACGGTTATGCATGAGATCTAGTTATCAACCCACAAAGTATTATCATTGAGAACTGACTAGTAATTACATTTACAATGGTTGGAATGTTCCATTTATGTAATCTAATTACTAAATTAGGAAATGAATTGTTGACAATTGTCGCGATGAGCATAATAAATGGAAACCAATAACTATTGATTTTTCAATAATACGAACTCTGGAAATGTTGGAGCGAGTCATTTTTGTGCGAACCTACTAGAGTAGGCGTGTATCAAACTTAAGGCCTTTTTATTAAGAAGGGTATTCTCACGATTCCCCAAAGGTACAAGACTTGATCTATAAACACATTCATTCGACTCTATTGAGATTTGGTTGCCCATGGAAATTTGATTTACAAGTGCAACTTGGGCCGATTGACAAAAGCAGGGTCACTAATCACAGTCTATGGTGAACTTTTAGTGGCCGCCAAAGAGATATATTTGACAAAAGAGGTCACTAATACAGTCTATGATTAAGAAATTGAAATGTGATGCGTGTTGCCATTCGATTCTCAATCATGTAGGATCTTGGTATACTTCGTGCATTTCAATGGGATTGTAAGCACAAGTATTCAATTCTGTCATTGCAAGAAGAATTTATGAGCTGTAAGGTTTTATCTTTGCATATAGTATTAATAGCACCTTTTATACCTATATTGTCTAATTATTCACCGTATGAGCATTTAAATATAAATTATTACAAATATGTAATCAAGTTAAGGAGACAATCCTTAATGACTTACAACTTGAGTTGAGAACTCCTTGTCCCTATATGCCTCGAGTTAAGCATGTATGATATACTTAACAAAGACATTTAACCATCTTTCTAGACTTCAAATTACAAGGAAGAACTTATGAACTTAGGTTCAATAAAATAAGTTTATGATTGAGATTTTGAATCTCGAATCAAAGCTGATTATGTTAATAATAGATAGTCTTATATTATTTCATAGCAATCAAATGTAATCCATGTAAGACAGTTGTGATTTATGATCTCAACTGAAAGTTGATGATGCCAATAAAAGTAATATAGCATATATTATCTCGTGACTATCATACAAGTCTTTTTGAACTTGGTAGCAATTCATTTTTATGAAAATGAGAATGTTAAGCTTATGGTTCTTGCAACCTATAAGCGGCGATCTCTATTTTCTTTGTGTAAAAAGCACAATAAGTTTTGCTTTTGAGTACATAAAGAACTAATACTTAAGTAAAATGACTTGTTTTCACTCCTTTCAAGCATAATTAAAGGGAATGTAAGTATACTTGAGAAATCGAATGTAAGGACTCTTGGAGTTTGCCAACTTAAGTAAAATGTTGTCTGGAGCTTAAACAGTTAAGCTACACCACTCGTGCAACTATCGATCTGTCTTGCATATTTTTTGAAGTATGTATGACTAATAGAGTAGTAGCATTGGAGGAGAAATAAGTGGTCCCAGTTGTTGAAATCGTTTTCAAACTATGATAACACTTTGCTTAGAATCTATCATCAGGAATGATTTGATACTTAAGCATTGTCCTGGAATTACCTTGACATGAATGACTCAAACCATTAAGTTATACATTCATGTGTTTCTTTTCTACAAGCATGCCTTGTTAAAGGAATGTAATTCAACTTCTCTTCTTCAAGAACTCGATGACAAACAATACATAAGGATACTCATAACATTGTGACCTTGAACCCGAGACTTGGATGAATACAAATCTTTAGAATATGAAGTCGACTCTTGCTAGAATTAATTGGAATTTGTTACAAATCTTAGTTGATAGATGCATTGTCTTGACAAGCCCATGTCAACTTAAGATAACGAGTTACAAATTGAATAATAACTAACATGGAGCGTCCATTGTTAGAAGGTATCGGATTGATGAGTATGAATGATCTGAGGAATAAGATTTCACACGATGACTCATTATATGATGTGGTGACATATATATAAGAAAATGTATTGAACCAGGTTCTATTTTCACATTTAAGAGATTCCGCACTTACACTTTATCTGAATTAAATTCTTGTTTTTATAATCTAAATTCTGAAATTGGTTTAGATAAATTGCTATTTTAATCTGTAAAACCAAACACTCCTTAGCTTTGGAACTTGCACATACCCAAGAATGGAAGAAAGTATAGATATACAGTGTATCGTGTTTTCTTTTTTTCTATCTCAAAAGGTCAAAAGGCATTCATTATATAGGATAATTAAACAAAATAAAGTATGAAGCTCTTATAATAGTCATTAATAATGTAGCAGATGAAACGGTTGAAAACCCATCAATCAATACCATAATGGATGTAACGAAAATGGTCTTATGAGCCATTATTCCAACCAATCTGGTTCTTGGCCTCCCAATTTAAGAGCATTAAATTAAGATTTCATGATAGGCCTTGTTATCTAGTCTATTTTGTGAACTTCCATGAAATAGCGCCACCCACCTAGGTGAAGCATGTCGCTCGTAGGCGATTTAAATCCTTATACGAAACCTAATTTTTCATCACAATATTATTTACGACACGTTAGAAATCTTTAAGATCTGAAGCATTCTGATAGAGTCCCTTTAAGGTATTTCAACAAACTATGAAAAGTAGTCCAGGTACTATTTAGGTTTATGTGTATAACGACTCAATTTGCTAACAACATAAGTAATGTCGGGTCGAGTACAGTTCATAGTATACTGACATTGAGATACACTTTCACTTAGGGCTGTGCAGAATTCGGTTTGGTTCGGGTTTTGGGGGAAAAGGCAGGGCCGACAACTCATTCTTAGCCATAAAACCGAATCGGATCGATTTCGGTGCCATCGATTCCAACCCGTTCAGTTTGGTTCTCGGTTTGAGCACACGCCATTTTGGACTCGGTTGGGCTGATGGTTTTTGCTATCCATTTAATGAACATTTTTTTAAAACATATATTTTGGGCCTATTATTTACATCAGATTTGGCCGTATTAAAAACACGAATGGAACAAGTTCAAAGTCAGAACACGCAACAAAAACTTGTCGAATAGGCAAAATAAGAATAATTCGAATAGTCCGAGCGTCACTAGCTCACTAAAAACAAGTCCGAAAGTCCGAATACAAAAACTAGACCTTGTCCGAAATACAAACTTATAACAAGTCGAGAAAGACAATATTAACAAGTCGAATAGTCCGAATACCAAAGCAAGAACAAGTTCTAGTAGTCGAATACAAAAAGAACACGTCATAATAGTCAGAATACAAAATAAGAACAAGTCTATCATTTGAATACAAACAAGAACATGGCGAGAATAGAAATGAAAGAACAAGTCGAGAATAATTCGATTCCAAAACAAGATATTCATGTCGAAATAAAAGCGGAAGCGGGCGGCACTACAACACACAGGTGGCGGGCGACAACACACTAGGAAAAAAAAAGATTTAAAAGGAAAACTATATTTTATTAATATCAAGAAGAGACTAGAATTACAAGACATATTAAAATATACAATCTCTAAGCTATAGAATAGATCATTAAAAAATACCTTAATAGCATGAACAATCTCACATTGCATCATTCACATTCTTATCGAGATGAAGCAACAGAATAATCTAAAATAAACAAATTAAAGTGAAACATTTATGATTTGCCTTATACATTAACATTCATAAAACATATTAACATACCTTCTCCTATCACTTCATACTGATCAATATACACACGCCAGAAGTCCTATAAATCAATTAATTTTTATCATTTCTCGACCAATTCTGACCACATACAAGCATCAGCATTCTTGGGCTACAAAGAACTTCTAAAATCATTATAAGCTTCTACCAATTGTTCAAAGCAACTAATGAAAATGGAACAACTATAATCTCTTTTGCAATTTTTTTGACAAAAGCGAGGAAACTTAACGAGTTTAACTTCAACCATTGTAAGATATCAAAACATCATCTTCCTCGGTAGCTTAAGACAAATAGCTGGATTAACTTCGCATTTGGTTTCAGCAATTTTCGTCTTGAAGCTTTCTTTGATATGTTGGATTAGAAATTTTCTAAGTTGTTCCTTGAGCATAAGAAGATTGGATAAAGAAGAAGAAGAAAATGGAGACACAAGTTCAACATCATCTTTTCGAACTATATTTATCGAGTAAAAGCTAAACAAGCGATCCAACTCTCTTTCGATCTAGTCAATCAGTAGGTAGCCTTTGCACTAATATAGTTGAGGACTCGCTAGAGCATATCTTCATAGTACATTTTGTTTAAACGGAATGCAACTTTATTGAATTTGTGTCTTGGATAAAATAATGTAAGCTCTAGAAGCGACAAATTATTCCCAACTCAGAATAACCACAATATTTTTCAAACTTAGCTCTCATCAAATTAACCATGTTGGATAAAACAATATCACTATACTTCAGAATTCACACACATATATTAATATATTGATTCATTTCAAAATCACATAAATACTATGATATTTCATTAAAAACTCACATAAAAATTTAAGACATATACAATTGCTATGCAAACACATAGAATTCCATTGCATCACAGAGGAAATAAAATCGAACAGACAGTCAAGGTCATAAACCAAAAAATTTATCCGACATTACTATAACATACATAGTCGATCAGATTACTGTCTATACAATTAATGTTCTATGAATTTCTACCGATCATCAAGAGCACCAAAGAACGTGAAATAATTTCATAGGTCATATGCAGACAACATAATGTCCATTTTGCTGAGTAGAATAAAGTATGCAGGACACATTAAAATAAACTCCCAAATTATTGGCAGCGCCAACTTATGCATCACAATCAAAGCAGTAAGATATCTTCATGCGTCGAATTTTAATTGAGCATGTCGCGTATAGAGACAAATTTTAATATTCAATTTTAATATTAAATTCTTTAATTATTATTAAAAATTAAAATTTAACTATTGTAAAAGTATTTTAAAAGGCGAATCAATTATATAAATTTATATTTTTTAGAATAATAAATGGTAATAATTAATAATCGAAATTGATTTAAAAAAGTTACTTGTCAATTAAAATGGATTGGAGGGAATACTACTATCAAACTCGACCAATCTAAAGAATCAAATCCGGAATCAGTAGATCACTAAATATCACTGTTCAATTTTATCAAGGATAATAATATATACATAACTTGAAACAAAATTTATAAATTGGTAACCTTAAAAATTTCACATAAGTACATCATTAAATATTTATTCTCATTATTGAAGAAATAAACATGGAGTAATAATTAACATCCAAGCATTATTCTTATTATTCAAGAAATAAGTAGTATCTTATCATTTGAATAATATACATATAGATAATTTGAAAATAGAAAATCAAATCTTAATACACCGGCTTACACACCATATCATGTAGACATTTCACAACTTTCCCTACTGATACTCATAGATATGAATTGTGTAAGCGATTGTATATTACAAATGGTGCTGCACTCGTATAAAACTAAATTCGTAGAATTTGGTGGCAATATATGAATACTTCGTGGTTCCTAAGGTTAACGCACCGACCAATGGAGGCGTCCTCATGGCCACTTGACTTTTGACTTTGAATCTTACACGAGCAATGCCAGAATGGAGAAAGTATAGCGATGGATTGTATTGTGTTTTCTTTTCTCTATCTTTAAAGGTCAAAGAGGCTCTTTGTATTACAAGCATGTATGGAGTATTGATAAAAATTAAATCTGATAAACTTGAACTAAATCAACTTATACGTGAAAAGAAGGATCACTTTATTCAATTAAATTGAACTAAGCAATTAGAAGATTTTACAATTGATGCAACGAATATGTATCAACTCTGGGTTTTCACCCTATTTAGAATAACAGGGACAAAATCCGTCTCGAAAAAAAATCGGTGATCTCGATCGGTTTGAAATTACATGGCTGCTTCTTGGGGCTTTGTATAGGTCGGGATTGGAGAGCCGGTATGCGAGTCGGGTAATTAAAAAATTTAAAAAATATATAAAATTAAAATAAAATAAGTCCGACTTCAGATTCGGTCTCAGAAATAAAATTGTGAAATTTAAAATAGCTACGTCGTCTCCATTTATAAATTGATAAACTTAAAATCTCACTGAAAAACCAAAATATATCAATAAAGATACATCGCATGCTACATCGGAATTTAAATACTAAATTCAATCACCCCCACTTGCGTTCCATTTCATTGCTGCGTTCATTTCACCAATTCGCGTGGTGCCTCACTTACGAACCGTCAGTTGGCACCTCAACCGCCGCCGAAATGACGCGCTGTGTCCTTCCCCCTCCTCTACATGGTTCCGCCGCTACGCTCCCAAGAATTCCGGTGACCCACCTTTAGTCCCCCAAAAAAAAACTCACAAAAACCCCCCACGCCTCGCCTACGATTGATTAAGGTAATTTAATTTTAATTTATTATTTGTAATATTTGATTATGTTTAATTTTCGTTATTATTTGAATATGTTTGATTATTTGATTATATTCGAATTTTATTATTTGATTATAGTAAGTTGAATAATTTCATATGTTAATTTCATATGTGAAATAGTTAAATTCATATGTTAAATAGTATAGTTAAAGTTAATTTGTATTTTTAATTTCATATATTTAATTAATTTGTAAAAGTTCATTTCATTAATTGTATGATTAATTTCATATGTGATAGTTAATTTCATTAGTTAAAGGATTGATTTGTATATTTAATTTGTAAGTTCATTTAGTTAAGTTTATTAGTTAATAAGATTGATTTTTTATATTTAATAAGTTAAGTTCATTAGTTAAGTTCACTAATTAGTTGATTTGTATATTTAATAGTTAAGTTGATTTGTATATTTAATAGTTAAGTTCACTAATTAGTTAAGTTGATTTGTATATTTAATAGTTAAGTTAATTCCTCAAATAGTTAAGTTGATTTGTATATTTAATAGTTAAGTTCACTAATTAGTTGATTTGTATATTTAATAGTTTAGTTCATTAGTTAAGTTTCATTAGTTAAAAAGTTCATTAAGATCATTAGTTAAAAGTTGATTTAATGCTTAATTTGTATAGTTCATTTCATTAGTATAGTTAATTAGTTAAATTTAATTTGATTAGTTACTTTCATTTTTTATAGTTGAATAGTTAATTTTTTATTTAATTAGTTAATTTCATTTGTATAGTTAATTAGTTAAAGTTAATTTCATTAGTATAGTTAAATAGTTAATTTCATTAGTTAAATTAAATTGTTAATTTTATGATATGTTGAATGGTTGCTTAATTGAATAGTTGAATAGTTCAATTCTTGAATTGTTGAATAGTTAAATAGTTGAATTGTTTAATGGTTTTGAATTGTTGTGAATAATGTATATAATGTGAATAGTTTATTTAGTTGTTGGTTGTTTTAGTTTGTACTATTATAGTTTATATAGTTGTTTAGTTTAATAAGTTCTTGTTATAGTTAGGTTATATAGTTGTTTACATGGTTACATAGTTAGATTTTTAGTTCTTAGTTTTTAGGTGTCAATAGTTGTGTTTACTTGTGAATAGTTGTTAGATGTGAATAGGTGTTAATTGTTAGTTTTTGAAATAGGGCTTTATTGTAAGTTGTGAATGGTTTGAATAGTTATAATATTCCTAATATTTCTAATTTGATTATGCAGGGTAAGCGCATTGGTGGCAATAATAGGAAGGGGAAGGAGAAGATAGTAGAAAACGATGGGGCAGGCCGACCTCCAAAAAGGCCAAGGACTTCCGGTATTCGTATGGCGAGGCGGATGGCTACGTCCCCTCACATAAGCGAGCAGCTCCCACGATCTGACGCCAGTTTGATACACACGGGGGCGGTAGCGGTTCATCGTCGAGACAACGGCGATCGGGTTGAAGTCGGCTAGCGGTCTTTTCCTACCGTTTCCAGGGACTCACGGGGGCAGCCTTGCTGAAGCCTGCCGTATCTCGGAGTTTGATGATGGGGATGGCGATGAGGCGGCAGGATCGGGCAGGGGCGACCGAAACGCCCGTGAGGCATGTTGAGGAGATGACCGTCCACTCGAGATGAGATCCCCATTAGGCGAGTTGGAATTAGAGATCAGCTACAGGTGTAAGTCTATAATATTGTCTAAATTAGTGAAATACTTATTTTTTTTTTTTTTTTCAACTTTTGCGTTTTGGTTTTACTTTGGGCTACTCTTGTGGCGGAGTCGATGTGAAAGCGGTTCTTCCTTGAGCCGAGATGATGCGAGGGGGTGATCGAGTTACGGCTCCAAATGCAGATCGATTGAGATTAGGGGCGACATACGGAGATGGATTTCAGTAAGTATTTTTAAAAAACTAAGAATGTTGTTTAAAAATATTTTTTACATTAGACTTACTATTAAATGAATTTTTAGTTTATTTGTTTTTCGGAGAGATATACGACTAAAAATGGGGCGTATGGCTTGAGCTTCAGCCGGTATTCGGCGAAATTTGAAGAAATTGGAAGCTCTTGAAGTCCATGAAGGAAGACTCTCTCAAGGTGGGATGGCGAGCCGGGCGATTATCTGCGGCGGCGAAGCCGTCTGGTGGCCCTCGTGTCCGATTAGGGCGATATCTCGCCGTTGGGCGTCGGCGAGCATCGTCGGATCGCGAACGGTAATTCGAGAATCGGCGTAGCTCGGGGGGGGCATCAATTGGCCGAGATGGCACAACATCTATTCAGGGAACAAACTCCTTTCTAGGCCGGGTTGGTTGAGGAGGTATGAAATAAATATTTGTTTTCAATTTTGTTTTTGTTTTTAGTCTGAAATATTTCGTGTTTAATTTCTAATAATTAGTATTCCTTATTTGTATTTCGAGGAAGAAGTGGGAAGAAGGGTTCACATTTGAATTGTTATCGGATGAA
This sequence comes from Lithospermum erythrorhizon, assembly GCA_019722365.1. Classification (NCBI taxonomy): domain Eukaryota; kingdom Viridiplantae; phylum Streptophyta; class Magnoliopsida; order Boraginales; family Boraginaceae; genus Lithospermum; species Lithospermum erythrorhizon. The sequence continues at coordinate 31,364 of JADFUC010000203.1, forward strand.
GATGAATAAGAAGAAGGATAAGGATACCCTAGAGGAGACGGGTGAAGTATATGACCCGAAGTGGGACATGGCATTTGTAAGTACATTACTTTGTCTATTATGAATGTGTATAGTACTTGTTGATTATAGTTGTTGTGATTGAATAATTTATAATACTTATAGTTTGTGAATGTAGTTCATTATGAATAGTGGTTGATTATGAATAGTTGTTGTCGATAACGAATAGTTGATTATGAATAGTTGTTGTTAAATAGTTGATTATGAATGTAGTCGTGAATGTGTATAGTTTATGGATGTTATAGTTGTTATTTATAGTTGATTATAGTTGTTGATTATAGTTGTGTATGCGATTGATTATGAATAGTTGTTGTCGATTACGAATGGATTGTTGATTATAGTTAAATAGTTGATTATAGTTTATGGATTGTTGATTATTGTTGATTACGAATGTATAGTTTATGGATTGTTGATTATAGTTGATTATAGTTAAATAGTTGATTATAGTTGTTGTGTCGATTACGAATGGATTGTTGTGTATAGTCGTGATTATTGTTGTGTATAGTTGATTATAGTTGTTGATTATAGTTGTTGTGTATAGTTGATTATAGTTGTTTATAGTTGTCGTGTATAGTTGATTATAGTTGTTATTCATTGAATAGTTGTTGTTAATACATGAATGGATATTTATAGTTGTTGTCGATTCACGAATAGTTGATTATAGTTGTTGATTATAGTTGTGAATGTATAGTTGTGAATGTGTATAGTTGATACTAGTTCGGAATACTTGTTATACTTGTTCAATACTAGTTATATAGTTGTTATATAGTTTATTAGTTATAATTGTACTAGTTATACACTTGTTGCATAATTACTTGTTATATAGTTATATACTGTTATAGTTAGTTTCTTTGAATTTTCTCGATTTCTTACTATGGAGCCTTATTATCAATGTGTTCACAATACAGGAACAGTACAAGCAAAGCTTTCCACGAAGACTACGGGGCACAAAGATCGTGCCGGTTCGGTGAAGGACTTGTGGACCTCCACGGCTGTCCAGGGTGGATTGTCGAAGGGCAGGGTGCTCGGTCTTTGGTGAGGCTCAGGTTGCCCACCGAGTTTCTTTGGTAGATGATCAGTACGGCACAGCCGCTGGCGTCGGTGGTGTTGGGTTCGGAGCTCAGACCAGGGCGTGCTGAGGGAGGCAAGCGAAGAAGAGAGCGGGGAAGAGGAGGCCACTGCGGAGGATTTGCAGAAAATGTGGCTGAGGCAGAGGGAATGGCGGCGGTATGGGGCAGTTCGGTGACAAGACTTATTAAAGGTGCACTTCCATGAGCGAATGCATTGTAACCCCATTTTCGTTGCTTGTATTTATTTAACAAAAAAACATTAATTTATTGTATACGAAGCATATTGTATGTTTTAAATTGAATCGTAACTAATAACAAGTTATATGTTGGCGTACATTTAATCTTACAACATTCATAATCACATATACTATGATTACATTACATGCAAGTATGATATGCAGCTATAAGATGGTTGAACTTTAATAATGAGTAATGACCCATGACACGTTAATGTTTGATGAGAGAGTGCAACTCTATACTTTACATGTGCTATGTCGGAAAAGGTAACATATCACATTGAATGTATACATATCCACTAATTCAGTATTATTTACAAATATCATATCTCCACTAATATTTTTATCACATATAATATGTCCACTAACAATCGTGACTCATAAATTGTAAAAACTATTAAAAGATTTGCAAAAAGGCAGGATGGAGATAGGACCGTCTCAACCTATCTCAAATTTATCCATGCCGAAATCCAAATCGCTTTCCATTATAAGGCGGGGTTGGAGGCTGATATCTAACATCTCCATTATTACCCGTCTCGGTGCCGTCTCCATGTCACGAGGCGGGTTGGGGAACGGAATAAATCCATTGCATATTTTAAATACCCGTCTCCATCCCGTCTCCTTTTGTAGTGTTAGAATATGTGACCATTGTTCAAATACCCGTCTCCATCCCGTCTCCTTTTGTAGTGTTATAATGTTTGACCATTATTTAAATACTAAATACCAAAGTAAAATCTGGTTTTTAATTCTTGTTTAAAGTGTAATTAAATACCCGTCTCCATCCCGTCTCCTTGTTTATTAGTTGACCATTTAAAAGTATATTCAAATACTGTCTCCCGTCCGTCTCGATCCCGTCGATGGTATTGATAACTTTAAAAGCAGGAGAAACCAGATTGGAAACAACTACACACACAAAAACCAAACCAAAGAACATCCTAACCCAGAAAAACGCACCTCACCAAACAAAACCACCCCATCAAAAGCGCCATTATCAATTCTGACTTGAAGTGAAGATAATCCACAATTGTTAGGGTTAAGGTATGTCATTTCATTAATTGTGTGTATTTTTAGTAAAATAATTTAATTTTATTACATTTAAATCACTTATTAACCAGGTCGTTCTTGGATGTATAATGTCGTTATCGGCTAGATAATAAAAGTTTGGCGATATGTGAATATGAGTGGTGTATTGGAATTTATGGATGTTGCTAAAAATCATTCTTTATTATTAATATTCTTTGGGATAAGATATTCGTGTCGAGGAGATGTCAAAATAGAAACTTGATGGAAGAAAGTAAGAAGTTAAAGTTACATTGATTAGTAATGGTTTTGTTGAGGGATATTCCACGTGGGTCTATCATGGTGAGAATTTTGTTACTCAGACGTACTCTACCGGGAATGTTGTTTATGATGAAGGGTTCTGAGGAAGCATCGGGTTATGTTGGGTTTGCGAGATGTCGGTATATGCGTATGGTCTTAGATGGTTTTGAACTACGTCTTGGTGAGGCAGCCGTTTGAATTTGGGGATGCTACACCTTTGGGGTTGGAGAACTGACAAATGGTGGAGCAAAGCGTACTACGACATTTGAAGAGCGTAAACCGACCATTATGGGATAGTTGCACGAATTTACAAAGTTGTCAATTACCTCATGGCCCAGTTGCTTTGAAGTACGAATATGAATATGTACGAGGAATGTTTCCAACGGTGGGTTTCCATAATCAAGCGTTGTATGCCGGAATAATGGGGAGGAAACATGCGGATAATTTTATGAGGCTTAAAAGATTGTTGAGTCCTGATGCTGCCCAAGCAGAAAATACATCTTTGTGTGATGAGTATGTTGTATTACAAAAGAAATTAAAATGTTGAACTGGGTGCCATGTTTGTGGGGAAAGTAGATACCGAGGCAAGAAGGATGGAGACCAGCAGGCAGCATTCTGTGAAAATTATCTTTTACCCCAAGAGTTAGCGTACGGCGATTATATATGTGAGAAAAACATCTCGGGGACACTGACATGGCACGGTCCAACCGCAAGCAGGCCGGATGGATGACTCACCCGAGGGATGAAGTGGCTGGCGTGGAGAGCACCTTGATGCATTTATCCGGCATTTCGGCGAGCAGAAATGTTCGCATCGGGTTGTGTTGATAGTTTAGTCCGTTTGTACTTAAGTTTGAAAATCGATATTCTTCGCGTTGATAAATACGATGGCCTTATAATCTACCACCAGGCTTGTGTATGAAGGAACCATATATGTTCTTATCGCTCATTATACATGGGCCAAAAAATCCCGGGAGAGATATTGATGTTTTTCTCCGACCTTTGATTGATGAGTTCAAGGAGTTGTAGATACCGAGGTATTGAGACCTTTGATGCATTGAGCAGACCAGAATTTCAACATGAGGCTTCTTTGGTGGCTGGACGATTAAGCGATTTTCACGCATATATGAGATGTTATACGGTTGGAGCATGCGGGAGGGGTTAACTTGCGGTATTGTATGGGGAAATACTAGGCATTCGGCGAGAGAAGGTCGAAAACATTGTTGGTTCGTTGCTTGCCGTCCAAAATCACAGGTTGGATCCTTTTAGAATGCAAAAAAATGCATTTGTGAAGGGACGCACTTATCCACACCTGCACCAGAAGGAACGACTTGATGGAGTTCATGTATTTGCAGATGTGTGTGGGTTGGATCCTGATGTGTTCGGTGAAGGTCAATATTCCGACCATAGATCGCCGGGATATAATGTTGATCATGCTTCTTTGTAGAAAAAGCATATTTGGGAGTTGAGTTATTGGCCGCACAAAAACTCAGACACAACATCGACTTCATGCACACGGAGAAGAACAATGGTGGTTGTGCATACTTGTCATAGATGTTCCGGGAAGACAAAGACAATGAGCAGTCGAGGCTTGACGAGATTCATTGTTCGAGACCGAGTTGCATATCGCGGGGAAATACGTGGGAGGAAACACAAACTGAGCTTATACTTTGAACCCCGTGCAATAGAAAGAATTGAGAAATGAATTTGTCCCGTCTACAATTACACCCGATGGATCGCTTCAAACATTACAGACATGTAAAAAATGTAATTCCGGCGGACTAAAAAGTCATGATGTACATATTATTGTCAACGGTTATTTCGGTAGCAATCCGTCATCTCTGCCCAATCAATATGGGGAAAGCGATCCACCCAGTGGTGTTATTTCTTTTAGATTTATCGGCCAACAACTCTAAATGTGGAGCAGTGTTGGAGTACCTTGGGCGTAATATTGGTGAGATAATTTTATAAAATGGAAAAGATCTTCCCACTTCGTTTTTTTGATGTAATGGAACACCTACTACATTTGCCATCTGACTGCATTAGGTCCCGTGCGGTATAGATGGATGTACCCTTTCGGTCGTGAGTTTTTTAACTGTGTATTTTTCATACTATCTCATATTTACTCTCATCCCCAACTAACCTTACAAATGTTTGCAGATATTTAGAGTTGAAGAATTGGTAGGCCAAAGAGCGCGTATTTAAGGGTCAATATGCGAGGCGTATTTGGTCAAAGGTTTCAAACTTTTGTTCAATGTACTTCGAGGAGGGATTCGAACCAACTTAAATCGACCAAGGAGCACGATGTACACGGATGGATGACCCAGCTCGTTTGCCTTTGTTTAAGATTTGGGGCCATTGAGCACGTTGCTCAGTGGGCATAGATGTGGGTGGAAGAACTATCTGACTTCTTCGCTCATGTGTATATTAGAAACATCGCTATACATGAAACTCCGATAAGTGTATACTTATCATTTCAATTAATCAAATCTTCCGATATAACACTTAACTAAGCGTTGACCCCCTTTTGTTTAGGACCTACCATGGTGTGAAAGCCATTGAGTTGAATCGATCGCGACAGGGCGATACGAGAGAAATCGCGGCGTGACCAATAATTTAGCGAATGGTTTCAAAAAGTATATGCGAATAATATGGACACACACGGACACACGAGAACTCTATCGACTAGGTCCACACACCGAGAAATCAAAAGGTATAAAGGTACTACTCGATGGGTACTATTTTGATATGAGGCTGAGATAAGTAATAAAAGCATACAATAGCGGTGTTTGTGTTAAGTTTCATGCTACCAAGATGATGATCATGTTGACTACTATGGTGTCTTAGAGGAAATTTGAAAAGGGGTTGTCGTGCGGCTTGAGTTGCGACACGATTAGGTCCTCTTGAGGTGTTTTGGTTTGACCTGAGCAAAGTGGATGCGAGTGCATCCGAAGAATGGAATGGTTCAATCAGGCACAAAAGGAGTTCCCAGAATGGCCAAGATTTATCCACAGCATCGAGGCACAACAGTATATATCGTTATCACCTTGATTGAGATCATAGGCAGTGGTGTGTCTAGCCCGTGAAATCGAGCGAGGTGGTGAGTTGGACTCATATGCAAAATGTGGATGTCTCCGCTTTGGATACTGAAGATATCTTCCAAGAAGAACAACAACCTCCTCCTGTTCCTATTGACCTAATCAATGACGTTGCCGTTGTTGAACCGGGCATTTTTGTTGTTGTTGAAGATGACAACGATGTGGTATCCGATCATGGAGATGGTTCGGATTCACAGTCGAGACTATCGAGCAGCGTTCATGGCGATGATGAGGGAAGAGCGACTCCTCGGGCGATTAGTAGTCAAATATTTTAAGTTACAAGTTTTCATATAAGTAATTTGCAACTTTGTATTAAACTTCATGATGAAATGCACAATAGGTGTAATGGTGTATTTTGTATTTAATGTACTTGGTATTGTGTTCAAGAAACTGTGATATGTATTTATTAACTGGCATTGTGTTTATATTGCAGGAGTTTGGTTTGCAAGCGTATCTTTTTTTTCTACTTGATTCGACTATAGAGTCGGGATAGAGGCGAGAATGGAGGCGAAATTTGAATAAATGCACGAACACTTTATTTTCGAGGAATGGAACTGAGGATGGAGACGGGTGTCAAAATGAGCTAGGGATGAGAGGCAGGGTTTATAACTTGAATTCCGCCTCACAAAATTGAGGAAATTCAAAAATAGCTTTAAAATAGGCAGGTGGAGGCAGGGATTCAGAATCTCATTCTATATATATCTGGCATTATCATCATTTCAACCGTTTTCCCCAGACCCACTTGCGTAAAATCATCTTTTATATTTATTAATTTCATTTTCATAATTTTGTTGTCTACTAACATTAAATTTTATTTTATTTTGTAGGTCACTTTAAAGAGGTAAGGATTAATACTCCAATCAATTTCTTAATTTCGTATGTAATTTATATTTGTTAATATATTTGTAATTTATATTTGTTGCTTTTATTGTAGGGATATACTATATTCAAGTTTGAAATAGGTAATTTGGTTTTTTATTTTAATTTTGGGTTGAATGTTTGATGGTTTATATAAATTAATGTTTGATATTTATATGAATTAATATGTTTGATGTTTATATGAATTGAGGTTTGATGTTTATATATGAATTACATGTTTAATAAGTATTTGTTCTATGAAATTGTTATGTTTTTATGTTTGAATCTTTGATGTTTTTATATTTGTTTGTATGAGTTGGATGAAATGAATCTTATGATATTTATTTTTTATCAATTGGATGGGTTTTTGTGGTATTCTTGTTCTTTGCGTGTGCGACAACCCATTTGCTTTTTCAAAAATTTAGCAATGCCGTCGGAATGCGGCAGTGCGGAGGCCGGAGGAGTTTGGTGCGCATCGAACTTCTAATGGAAGCGGGCATGAGTCGGTCATTATGCAGTCGGTTTGGAGTCGGGAAAATAGAGACGGTTCGGTCAAGGTCTGATCGGATTTGCGTCGGGCTGGTGGATACGGTTCGGAGTCGGATTATACTTACATTGGTTGGAGTCGGTCGTGAGTCGGTTGTTTGTGGAGTCGGTTTGGCCGTCGGTGCATAGACGGCGTGCGATCGAATGCAGTGAGCGGTTTAGAGCGGATATATTTGAGGCAGTCGGCGTGTCGGTCCTTAAATTCGATGTCGTCGGGATTTTAGAGCAGAATTTGCCAGTCGGGTATTTCTAGGCGAGGTTTGGTCGATTCGAGCTTCAATTCGTCACGGGCTTAGTTTTGAGTCGAGATAGATCGGGTAGTGATTTAGAGCGCATAAAGCCGTGGGTTAATTCCGACTCGTCGCGTCGATGAAATAGAGGCGGTTAGGAGGCAGGGATCGGGCGTCTCTTTGGTCGAATTTCTAGTAGACACGTACACGCTTTGTTCGGTTATCGGCGCCCCGTCAGCGGTCGCCAGTTGTCTACGGGAGGGTGAATACCATCTTTGAGTTTGCTACGACTAAGATTGAATTGGATTGAAGAAGAAAATAAAAATTAAGAACCTTGTTCTTGAATTGAAATCGGCGAACTCACTTGTTGAGGAGGGGCCGGTTTTCTTTTTGGGGTTAGAGATTTTGTGTTGTGAAAATTGTTATTTCATTTTCCCACAAAGCCTTAGCCATTTATGAGCACATATAATTAAGCCTTAGAGCCCGTTGAACTAAGCGACACACTCGTGCTTATAATAATATTAATTGAACTAGCAAGTTAATTAATTTGGATTTCTCGATAATTATTTCACACGCATGAAACAACATCCATTAGGAATCGAGAGTTGATTCACGTTGAACTTCTCAATTCATGCTTCCGATTTAATTTAGATATACATGAAATATGCTTCCAGCGTCATTGTATATGTATGTGACCTTCTAGACTCGAATAATACTTGATGCATTATAATAATATAAATAGAATATTAATATTATTATATCGATTATGGATAAGATCTAGCAATATGCTATAATCTCTGGTATTATAATGAGAACCTGAACAGTAATTACAATTATTATGATCGAATGTTCTGTTGATATAATCATATTCACTAAACTAGTAAATGAATTATTACAACAATTGTCGTAACGAACATAATTAATGAATACAATAACTATTGAATTCCAGCAATTAGACTCTTCGAAAGTATAACTATTATAGTTGTTTGACGAAATTATCCCTTGAAATAATTAATTTGGTGGAAAAAAAGTTCAAGTTTTACATCTTTTAAAAGTTCAAGTGCGAAAAGAGCCCCTAGGTGCCCATTTGAAATATTGAAAGGTTCAGGTGCCTATTTAAAGTGTTTCAAGTAGTTCTGCCCACTCATCTCACTCTAGAAAATGGAAGAGCTTGGTTAGGGCCAAGGATTATACTGAGGAGCACATATTCTGGATGCTTGGTGATGGCCTTTGTGACTTTTGGCTGGATAATTGGAATCCTCATGGGCATCCTGTGCCACTTCCAGGGGTGAACTGACAAAGGACACTTCCAGTTAAGCTTTGTTTGGGTCGATGGTAGATGGGATTTGGACAAGCTCAGAAGACTTGTCAGTCCACAAGAGGCCCTACAAATTGCTCAAGTGTATATTCATACAGATATGGAGGACTCAGCAATATGGACAACCACTATTGATGGGGACTTTTCACTCAAGAATGTTTATGAGGAAATCAGGGACTCGGGGGACCAGTCACCAATAACAACTGCAATTTGGCCAAGTGTCATCCCCAAGAAAATTTCATTCCTGGTTTGGAGGTTGAGTAGAGGATTGTTGCCTATGAATTCTGTTGTTCAGAGGAGGGGACTCTCACTTGCATCCAAGTGTGTATGCTGTGCTCAGGAGGAGAATATTCATCATGTGTTCTTTGGGAACCCCATAGCTAGCAGAATTTGGGAGTATTTGGCATGGCTCACACTCCTTTGAACACTGCTAGGGAGGCACTCACCAAATGGAGTCTTTCCGTACCAACTAGGAGTCACATCAGGCAGATCATACCATTGGATGTACTCTGTGTTAGAATATGTCATTGTAAATTTATATGTATTATAGTATCCATGTATAAAAGATATACTTAAAGTTAGCGAGTGAAAATGATTAGTTTATTTATATTTAACTTTATTGGGCTTATTAGGTATTGTAATTAGTATGGGTTAATATGTGCTTAAGCTTCGTTTATGATTATTAGATGATGAAACAATAGTAATCATAAAAACACATGTTTTCACACATATATAGGTGTTAGGTTGTGGTGCAAATTCGCTATGATTTTACAGTGCTTTACATTACATTGCGAGAAGAACACGAGGAGGAGGGAAGGCGTATAGGGTGGAAGGTCAAATCAACGATTCTTCGATCTAGATGGAGCAGTGCGACTTCACGATATTATGTTTTATCAATTATTAAAATGAAGTATTTGAACATAAACACATCTAACAATTGGTATCGTAGGCCACGCTTCATGTATTGGATTAGTTGATTATTAAATTTCGGTTAATTGTTGTCTTATACTATAATCCGCATGACAAAAAAGTGAAGTGTTTTTACGGTTCTGGATTTTGTATACTAGCATGTTAACTGAAAAAATTCTAATGCTCTTTTGTAGTTGAAGTAGTATCTATTGGGGAATTTAGATTTCAGTCTTGTTCATATTATTATTACTATCATGTCAAGTGAAAAGCATTTTTGTTCGATCGTATTAAAATTTAGATTTAAATTCGTGTTCATATTATTATTACTATCATGTCAAGTGAAAATGTTTTGTTCGATCGACGTAATGGCTATTATATTTTCTTTCACCTGTTCGAACATACGGAGTAATAAAGTGCACATAGATTGACCAAGTAATAATTAGCCGATTATGCCAATATTTTGTTAGCAGTAAGTTTACCATTTTTTTTTTGTTTCCGCTGCTGTGAATTACATACAAATTATGATTTGTTTTATTACCTTATATATATTTATATATTTTTGGTATTATATGTTATTATGATTATAGTGAAATTTTTTATGTTCATTTTGCTTGCGTAGTGCGGTATGTGAGGCAAAATAAATATGAAGATATAAGAATTAAAGGTTAATAGTATATTTAATTCTTAGCAATTATTAATATTGGAATTAATTTATTGAAACAATAAGTTGCCAAAGTAACCTCTTTTGTGTAGATGAATTAATTCTCATATTAAGACGGTTTTGTGTGTTTGAATTCCATGCAATTACTAATCAACCCAAAGGAGGATTATTAATTTGGCCGGATTTTAAGCATACCTGTGGTAATAAATATGTAACAATTATAAATTTTTCCATGTGAATGTTAAGTCGGTCCAAAGAAAGACTTAATATTTGACAAGGCTATTATTGTTAATATGTGATTACTAAATCAAGAATACATTTACAAGTTAAATTTTGTCCAAAGACTAAAAATTAATAAATGCTGAGTATCTTTGTCATGGGATTAAACCACTTATTGAATTTGATTATTATATTCTCATCATATAAATTTTAATGTGAGCTTTATTATATTTGATTCATCCTGCATACATTATATGCACCCGTCACCGAACTTTATCCGTTACTAAATGGGACCAACTTTAGGGCTGGGAAATAAAATGTTAGTATATTCATGGTTGTATGAATCTTGACCTTGCTTTAAGAGCAGATAAACTCGGTTCTCTACATGGTGAAAGTACGTTGATAAAAAAACGGAGGCTTTGAGAGATGGGATGCTTGTCGTATGTGTCTAATGATCCTTAGGCGAGGAATTCGAAATCATTGGGGTTATGCAGTGCAGGCCTTTCCCAGAGTTTCTTGAATAAATGGAGCAACATTTTGTTTAAAAAACTGATAAAGCGAAATAAGTTCAACTTTGTGAACTTAATTTCACCTAAAGGTATAAAGTACAAAGGAACACAAAGGGGGTATCTAATGGAGATGTCTAAATGCTTGCTTGAAACTAAAGGTACTTAAGTTAAATTTGTCGATCCTTCTTTTAATTTAGTTTTGATCTCTCTTCTACTGCTGAATTTAGTCAATTTAAGGTTAGCTACAAGCATCCAAAAGGAGAAATGGTCTACTTGCGAGAGCTCATATACCATTGTGTGCAAGAAGAGGAAAAGACTTAAGCAAGGAGAGGCGAAAGTGCTCATTTGGTAAGTGCATTTAAAGGCAAGCAAACAAAAGAGGAAAATTGATAAGAGAACAAGTGCTCCGGCTACAAAAGAAACAACAACACAATAAACTGAAGGTGTTAGTTGTTACTTTTGTAAATTTCTTGAACCACGTAAGAAGATGTGTACCAAATATCACGCTTGGCGTGCAAAGAAAAGGTACATCTGGTTTTGGTTTGTTACGAGTTAATTTAGCTTGACTTTAGCCATACTTGGTGGGTAGATTTTGGTGCTACTCAAAGAGGTATTAATCTATGCGGGGTTGCACGAATTGTGAGCATCAAGTGATAAAAGATTCATTTATATGGGTGATGGCAAATCAATTAAGGTTGAAGCAATATGAACATTTAGATTGTTACTAAAGACTAGTTCTTATTTGGATTTGAAAGATACTTTCGGTGTACCGTCTTTTAGACGGAATTTGATTTCTATTTCTACATTGGACAAATCTGGCTATTCTTGTTCATTTAGAAATAATCGGTTTACTCTATCTTTAAATTCATATATTATTGGTCTTTGGTTCTTTGTATTACTAGATAATCTACATTTGCTTGACACTATTGCTTCTTATAATGAAATATGTATACAAGTTTAAAAATTTTAAGCGAAAATTAACTAATAGAAATTCTTGTTATGGCACTTAAGCGTTATGGCATATATCTAAACAAAGAATTGAAAGGCTTGTGTCAAATAGAATTCTTGATCCCCTTGATTTTTCAGATTTTCAAACCTGTGTTGAATGTATTAAGGGGAAACAGACAAACACAAGGAGATTTGAAGCCAATCGAACTATGGGTGTCTTAGAACTTATTCATACACACATATGTGGACCATTTCCTACACTATCTAAGAAATGGGGTCAACGCATTATTTTATAACAGTTTCATAGATGATTTTTTCGATATGGCTATCTTTATCTCATTCATGAAAGTCTCAATCATTGGATGTGTTCAAAGCTTTCAAGAAATTTGGGTGGAAAAGCCAACTTATAGGAAACAATTAAGGCGTTAGATCGTGCGTGGTGGGAAATATATGAATGCGGATCGGGTGAACAACGTCTAGGGTCATTTGCCAAATTCTGAGGAGTAGGTCGTGCCTCAATAAACCATGCTAGGATCTCGTACCATGAATGGGGTAGGCTTTGAGGCAATAAACAGAACATAAAAGACATAGTGAGGAGTATCATGAATCACGCTACTTTACTGAATCACTACGGGATAGGCCTTGGTACTTGACTCGTATCTTAAATCGAGGTTCCTACTAAAGCAACTACTAAAATTCGCACATGAATTATGGACTCATAAGCAACCCGGTATAGGACACTTACGTTTAGGGATGTCAGTGAGGCTGAATCTCTTATAAGCCAATGAAAAGCGGACTAAAAAAGCGGTTAGTAGCTACTTTGTTGGATACTCTGAACGATCAAGAGGGTATAAATTTTATGATCCCACTATCAGATCAATTTTTGAGACGGAAAATGCCCAGTTCTTTGAAGATGCTGAGTTTGGGGGGAGAGAGATATTAGGGATTTCATCTTTCAAGAGGATTTGGTTTCCACTTCCATCATTTATTGAAAACAATGATCAAGATACCTTTGTTGGAATTAACTAAAACGATCAAACATAGCAAGGCGAAATCGAGAAAATCATTCCCATCAAGGAATAAACCTCTTTATGCATCATTCCCGGAAAGAATAAGTCAAGCATCTCAGAATAAATGCCATTAAGAATCCACTAGAGAAAGGAGAAATCACGATTCGATGATTATATTATATTTCTTTAGGAATATGAGGATGGCATTGAATTAGTACAGGAAGATGATCGATCAACTTCTGCCGAAGCCATCACCGAATCTTTAACTCTCAAAGGTGGATTGATATATGAATGAGAAGGTATAAGTCCATGAAGACAATGGTGTATGGGATGTGGTTTTATTACGAAGTCTGAAGCCTATTGGTTGTAAGTGGATATTTACAACTAAAAGGATTCATAGGGTAATATATAAGCTGAGATAAAAAGCTCGCGCTTGTTGCAAAGTTTACTCAAAAGGAAGGCATTGATTATAAAGAGACTTTCTCTCCGGTTTCGTCGAAAGACTCTTTCAGGATAATAATGGCTTTGGTGGCACATTTTGACCTTGAGTTACATCAAATGGATGTAAAGACTGCGTTTCTCAATGGTAACATTGATAAGACAATTTATATGGTGCAGCCAGAAAACTTTGTATCAAGCGATTCAAAGAAAGTGGTATGCAAACTAAAGAAATCCATCTACGGACTCAAGCGGCTTCGTCAGTAATTGTTCAAGAGTTTCATGAAGTAATCATCTCTTTTGGTTTTGAGGTGAATGCTGTTGAAGATTGTATATACCATAAGTTCAGTGGGAGTAAGCATATTTTCTTGGTCTTATATGTTGATGACATATTGCTTGCCAGTAATGATATACAATTATTGCATGAAACCAAGAGCTTTCTATCAAACAAATTTGAAATGAAAGATCTTGGGGAAGCATCCTTTGTATTAGGAATTGAGATACATCGAGATCGTTCTCGAGGTATTCTTGGATTATCGCAAAGGAACTATATCGAGAAAATTCTCAAAAGGTTTGGCATGCAAGATTGTAAGCCAGGGAATACCCCTGTAGCAAAAGGAGATAAGTTCAGTCTCAATCAATGTCCCAAAAATGATTTTGAAAGAAACCAAATGCAAGAGGTTCCATATGCTTCAGCAGTGGGGAGCCTTATGTATGCTTTCAGGTTTATACGCGTCCGGATAGTGCGTACATTGTTGGCATGTTAGGCGGATACTTATCTTGTCCAGAGTTTGGATCATTTGGAAGGCGATCAAAATGGTAATGCAATATCTTCTTGAAAAAAAGCATTACGTGCTCACGTATAACGGATCGAGGTCGGATAGAGATCGTTGGGTGCTTCTGACTGGATTATCTTGGATAAAGCGGTTCGGATACACCTCGAGGTATGTTTATTTGGTTGCTGGAGGAGCTATATCCTGGAAGAGTGTCAAACAGGAACTTATAGCAACTTCTACTATGGAAGCAGAGTTTATAGCATGTTTTGGGGCATCGATCATGCTTTTATGAGTACCGGAAATTTGGTCGGATTCTGAATAGTAGATGGTATTGAAAGGCCACTAATATTTTTTGACAGCCAAATTTTTACGGTGTTGTATTCTAATAACAACAAAAGTTCATCAAAGTCAAAGCACATTGACATTAAGTTTCGAGTTGTTAAAGAAAGGGTTGAGTGGAAAAATGTATATTGAACATATTGGAACAAAAACTCTATGGTTGTGATCCGCTTACTACCACCCGATGTCTTTTCGTGAAAGCATCTTTGCTCATATAGGTGTGATGTCATTTGATGATGTTCGGGTTTAGTGGGAGGTTTGTGTTAGAATGTTCATTTTGTTAAAGACATAAATTTTGGTTTTTTTGGATTTTATGTTTACAGCTCACTGATCCTATAGTTCCCTCACGATATATATTTTTTGTATGATCTCGCCCGGAAATTCAATAGGACTAGTTGAGAAAATAGATATGTTAAGATCACGTTACATGTAATTTCCATTACTTAAAATCTATACTTGATCTATGTCATTTGGTTATGTCCATATACGTGATCATTGAGGACTTAGTCCGATAGAGATGACAAAAGTTTTCAATGGTTCTATGTTGGCATAATTAATGGGCCGAATTGTTTAGTGATATCTTTAGTTTATGATAGAAAAGTTTTTTGAGCTCTAGGTTATACATATTACATAAGGAAATACATGTGCCCAAGTGGGAGATTGTTAGAATAATCGTATGGGCTAATATGTATTATAGTATGTGTATAAAAGATATCTTAAAGTTAGCCCGTGAAAATGATTAGTTTATTTATATTTATTGGGCTTATTAGGTATTGTAATTAGAATGAGTTAATATGTGTAGAAATCCGTTTATGATTCTATTAGATGATGGACCTAATAGTAATCATAGAAACCTATATAGGTGCTAGGGTTTGTGATCCCCGATTCATATGTTTTTCTATTATTTTACATCCATTCTTGAGAAAGAACACGATGGAAACCATATAGAATTGGAAGATCCAAATCAGCAGTTCTTGATCCGATGGAACAGTGCAACTCACAATATTATATTTTATCCATTAATCTAGTATGAAGTATTGGGCATAAATTACATCAACACTCTAGGCCTTATGGGAAGCTTAAAGGAATGAATCTAAACATGAATAGGTTCTTATTTACACATTTTGATAGAGTTATGCTTAGAATTGAGTCCTATATCCATGTATCTTTATTACACACGACTTGAGACTTGATACTTTTACTTATAAGTATTAGAAAGGTGTGATGGAAAATTATGCATATTTCGAATAAAAACTTCAAACAAATAGCATAGTAGGATCAATTTAATTGTCATAAAATCAGATCTAAATAATATATAACAATATATTAATAAGTACTTATAGTGTGACGGAATAAAATTACTAAACTAGTAAATGAATTACTACAACAATTAGCCATTAGCAGTATAGTTATTGAAACCAAAGTTCGATTTCCAACACTCCCACTTTGCCACTTGGGCGATTACTTTAAAAATTTCTTTATCACGATCTCTAATCACAAGCTAACCCATAAAAGTGTGTAATGAAACACTCGCGACTTTCTTTCCTCGGCACAGTGGCTCGGGTACTATAGGCGTCCACATCATCAATCAGGTCCAAACTCATTGGACACTGAGATCTACCTTGTATATCAAGGATGGACAAATCTCTTTTTAATATATCAACTCCTATTGCTATACTCACTCTATCGCCTAACATGTGCAGATTTATGATCCTGACTTGGGTGAGCGTTTGACATGGTCCAAAAACACGCAACTCATATATAGATAGTTATATCATGAAGTCTAAGAATTGCTAAAATTAACGGTTCTAAGCAAATATCCTTAGGACATAGATATACATATCTTCTATATGATTTAATAGCGTCAATATAGTTCTCGGTCAGCAAGCGGCTTGACCCATGGGTGATTGACTTCTGGCTCCAGCAGTCAGAAAATCGTCATCAATTGATAATCCATAATTAAATGGGCGTCACAGGTGAGTCCAACCCGATTAGGCTCATCGAAGAAGAAGGATCGTGGGTGAAAGAGCTGAATAAGCGGACCCGGACCATGCAGTGGGCGAGTGTTCTGACCCGTCTTAGGAGGCTCAAACTCGGTAGGAGAAGACCGTTAAAGCATTAATGGCTTAATTCGGCGCCACGTTAAGGAGGTAATTAAGGCTATCATTACCGCGATCCTTAATGGACCATCTAATCATTAAGCGGAATTGAATAGGCCATCGAGGCTCGACCAAAATGTAAATCTAGCGACTACAAAGGTACTTGAGGCCAAATCAAAGTAATTTCACTGATACCCAAATACTCTTTTTTTCCGAAACTAAACCCTTTTTGATTACGTCTTGACTTGATAGTGTTTCACAATTTGAGCAACCGATTCTTTGTTTTCTTGAAGACACACTTAGACAAGGGCACTTATGAAAGCTCGACTTGGAGGATTTGTGATCCAGGCCCATTCACAGGATCATCATCAATCAATCACTATGTCAATAACAAATGCTACGCCCAAACCATCAAGATCCGACCAAAAGAAAATGGTTATCTTATGTTTTAGACTTTGAAGAGGTTCTTGTCAACACTCTGCAGACACTCCCTTTAGAATTCATAGATTAGCCCGGAGATTTCACTTTTCACCTAACTTAGGATAGCAAATACGTTATATGTAAATTAAGACATATAAACACATAAAGATAGAAAACAAATGCATTGATATATAAGAAGTTTATTCAATTATTATTTGTTCACATACAAGATGACATTAGTTCCCACTAGAAACTAATACCATCATGTATTTTGTCTACACCAATGTTCATGCCATTGCTCACTATACTTTGGCTGAGTTGTTTTTGCCTGGGTAGAAAGGGTCGCAAATATCAGCCTCCATATATTTTACATACTTTGATATCACCTCTATTACATATCTCTAAATTGTGGTGATACTTTCTCGGCACATGTTTAATTTGATGTGCTCAATCTGGCTCGAAAGAATGACCAGACACACACACAACACCTACTAGCCCTTCACTCAGTATAACCCAAGCTCACCATGAATTTCTCTTAATCCAACAAGTTTTTTATGCGTCCGATACTACAATGGACTCCTTTGGGGATTCATAGTAGAATCAAATACAAGATTTTGCTGGAAATCTTCAAGATACCGCCTCCACCATTAAGACAAAAAACACGCACTGACTGAATGGTAGTCCTCTTTGTCGCTTGAAACCGGCATCGCATTCGTAACAACCAACTCTTCATCTCCACCATAAACCAAGAATACATCTTCAGTTCTTCTCAAATGCTTCCAAGATGTCCCGTTGTTCGAAATTTATTTCATCGCTAATTATCAAAATAAAGGCTTATTTTCTATTTTGTCTCTATGAGTTTGAAAGTCTATTTAATTATCTTTCATCATGTAAATTTGTTCCTAAAAGTTTCAACGCTCATTTGTGTTGTCTTAGATGATAGAGTTCTTCATACTGAGACATTCTCACCAAATCAATTCAGTGAATATGTTTGTACAAAAGTGGTACCTGCTGCAGGAAGGGTTGCTCACCTTCACTTGGATTTCAAGCATAAAGGAGTTGAAGTGTCTTAGGTGTTGCCAAGACGCTGATTTATGCTCCAAGTGAGATTGTTGATACGCACCAATTCTGGGACGAATTTTGGGAGTCATTTTACCCAGATCGGACTAAAAGTAGTCATGACGAATCTCTACAATAAAGGTAGTAGTTTGCCTACCACAGTCGACCTCATGTTGTAGAAATCTGCCACTTAGATTTATTTTACCGCCAGAAGATATATCGAAGTAAAACAGATGTACATCTACCCCAAGTATATTCCAACAAAATTTTTATCTAGTACCCTGAGGTATAATTATCTACTCTGAAAGGCTCAAACTTCATATCTCATAAAATTATTCACTTAAAAAGGGATCGGAGCCTTCAGAGGTAGGTTAAATTATCTACTTGAAAGATTAAGCCTTTAATCGTTCATATACAATCTTTCAAGAGTAAATTAATCTAGTGTAAAATTATTCATATCGACATACAAGAATATAAACCTATAAAACTCCTCACCAATCTTTCTGTGCTACACAAGCTTTGTTTCGATAACCAAAAAATCTGATTAATCTATCAAAATGGAAATTCCAACTCATGATGTTGTTTGAGATGCACCTCTATAGCTTACAAACCTTCTTAGGTAATTTGGGACACGAAGCCTGAGGCTGTACCATGGCCACATCTTCCTCAAGATTTCCATTACATGTCTTTAGATCCGGCTAAATTCATTCTGTATGTCTGGTCGAGTCCTGGTCGTAAAGTCAAGTAACATAATGAATAAGAACGAGTATCGTCTCTGCTAAATTCCAAATGATACTAATTACTAGAATCTTTTCTAACTTTAATTAACTAATAATCAAAGAGTAAATTTAAATCTAGACTACTTGAAGGAATTAATATCAAACAATTAAATTAGCTAATTACTAAAACGAATACACAAAAAGTGAATCTTACTTAATATTCGAAATATAGTCATAATACATGATTTCATCGGATCGCTATTCAATTTACCTAATAGTTACTTATTAGTTCAGTAACAAAAAGCATTCCTATACACCGAGATACTTCTCAAGCATGTTCAATTAAGTCTCCATGAAACCAACTATATCTCTATGATAGCTTAAAATAGGAGATCTTCTTAATAATATATGGTTATTAAATTGCACATGGCATTATTCAGATTCTATGGTAATTGAAACATGTGTTCCGACACACTGTATGACAACCCTATTTCTAGCAATTAATCACTTATATGAACGACTTAATATTGATATCGTTAGATATTTAAATAATAATTATGCACAATAATCAATTATGAAACTAGGAAATACCAATTCAAGCAAAATCAAATCATCCATCCCAACTACATCATGGTCCCGACTAATAATAAAATTAGTCTTATAAATAAAAGACATAAATAACACATGAAATTAATGGCATTCATCCTTAACAAAAAAACATTCAAATTAAAATTATTCAATCCAATTAAAAGTAATCAACTCTAACTTCGCCTTTGGTGCTGAAATATGTACTGATTTCAATTTCTTCACAGCTCCTAATGGTGCGCCTAAAAGTCTAAACAAAGTTGATATAACTTCTTTTCTGAAATTGTAGATATTCCTTACCTAACTCTCCTCTTTTTATAGGTTGCCATAATCCTAATATTAATGGGCCGAACTTTATTCTTGGATCATGGTCTTAACCCTTAGTGACTGCTCATATCTTCAATCGAGTCCGATTCCTTCACTTCCTTTAACCGGTATAATTGCCTAAACTCAAAATAAACGAAACAAGTGCAAATTAGTATCGGATTAAGGTAAAAATAAAACGAAAATAAGTGCAAATTATATCGACATACCCCAAAACACTATATAATAAACACTAATTAACATCCATTTGTCATATCTCAGTCATGGAATGTAGCAATGGCCAAGATTATCCGATGGGATCTAAGCATAGCCATTGGCTAATTGGTTTCTTAAATCTCAAGTCGGGCCGCCCGAGGTTATGATCATTAACAACTCAGATACCAGAGGTCACCAAACGATGGATACAATAAATATAACCTGCTGACATGACAAATAAAGTCTTATTTCCATCGTGGTGTTCCACGATCCAAATGTAACGGATGCAATTTAACACAAATCCAAAGTACATCATAAGGAAAGATGACAAATCACCCGCCAATAGACATAACCCACCGCCTCAAATATACAAATTTTCAACAAAGAAATGACTGATGAGGACCTCCATGCCACCACCGCTCAATGCCATAGAAAACCGCTCCTCGCCCACCTCAACGATCACTTAGAAACCTGAAATAAAACGCCCGCCTACGTAGAGAAGTGGAGTCGGCCTATTAAGCTGAGTGAATATGTCACCAGCTGCATCATCTCCATCATATATAGTCTATGCTTATATATATAAATATATCATATTTTACATTAATCGAGTACTTAATAAATAACTGCCCACATATCGGCACATAGATTTCTCTTATACAATGTTACACGGTCGCATTAATGAGATTACATTCATAACTAATGCATATTCATTTGTGTGGAAACAATCTCTAACACACAAGCTTCATCAAGTGAGTGAATCCACTCCAAATAATACACAATATACGAGGAATCCAATCTCCAAATAATACATATGAGGAATCCACTCCAAATAATCGGGAGGAGGGGCCTCCACCTCCATCCTCCCGACCGAGGCTACACCCCTCAATGTGCATATCACACCAAACCTCCCGAATCCACGGGGCAACCCACACGATATGCACACCACGCCAAACCTCCCGGTCGGGGTCACCACCGCTCCGCAAGTAACACATAAATCAATCAACACATCAGCACACAGCCACACACAGCACACAGCCACACATATAGCACACAGCCACACACAATCTCATAATATAAATCATGTTCACAACTATCCCATGATATAAGTCATAATCACTAATATCTCATTATATGAATTATAGTCTCAATTATCTCATAATATAACTTAAAATCGTCATATGAATCATAATCAAAATGTACACATAATATCAATCATAACTTATTTATTTCAAAAGTATAATCATAAATCTCTAATTTCCACATAATATCGTACCATGGTCACACAATGCTAATATATCCGAATAATCAAGATATCATATGTAGTATATACAAATACATATACATGTGTAAAGGTTCCCCATCGTGAGATTTGTAAATACCTCAAGTCCAAAAGTAGTAACAATAAAGATTTGTGGGCAGTCTTTCTGTTAGAACTGCCTGGTTCATTCAAAGAAATTAGATATTATAATACATTCCATAGAGTCCTCTCTCAACATATATGCATTCTGCTGCAAGTATACCATCGCCCACGATTTGAATTTATAACTCTTTAGCAAGGATTCTATCTCAAGATTGATATCAGCTATAACATTCGATATAACTATATTCAAATCGCCAACTTACAATTCCTCAAGATTGCCATCACCCACTACTCCAACAATAACCTCCTAAACACATTCTAATCAACCCAAAGAATCAATTGACAACTAATTAATTCATTAAATACAACTCTCCAATACAAGCATTCAATTAGCATACGAACTTCTCAAACTTTCAACCCAATCCCTACTTATTCCTATCCAAACCAATAATTCTATACCCAAATCAACTATATATTCTAGTCCACCATCCCTATATTATCATTTAAAAGCTGTTTGAAGAAAAGTCAATAAAAGTCAACATCCAACTTACAACACTTTCCAATCCCAACTACTCCAAATCACCTCTAATCCTCTCACGGATACTTAGATAACAATACTATACCATAATAATAAATCCAAATCTAAAAGTCAACATAAAAGTCAAACTCTTATATAGTCAACTATATCTAAATAATGAAATTCAAGAGCATCTATAATTTTGATCAACGAGATGGAAACGAGGTTATTAAGCTAGATTCCACAAGATTTGCTGAAGAAATGAAAAATCAATGAAGGAGTGGATGGTTCAAGGCTAAGAGGAAGTTAAGGAGACTTTTTGGTTTCAGGATCGCCTTTACAATAGATGATAAGTATAGCTGGGGTTAAAAGCTGGGACCCTCATGGTGCTCGGTCAGTCAGTTTTGCCTATCGCTTCTCTAGCCTGTTTACTCAACCAAATTAACACGAGTCCAATTAAATTTCTATTCTCAAATATATTACTAACCTATGTAACTAGTTATTCATAAAGAAAATTTTACTTTTAACCGCGAAAAACACTCAACCGGGCTACCAAAATCACCTTAAGGAAATTAAGCGAGACTTTTAACGGGTTATTATTTTGCAGCTTAATAAATGCCATGACTCGCTTGAAACCTTTGCCACGAAATATTTTGAAACATGACGCTCGTTATTTTTCTTCTTACCACCATTTACACTCAATGGGTGAACCCCTATTGCACTCCAATAAGGACCAACCTGGTACATCGAATCTATCTCGCATCATGGCTATCACTATCAACCATTTATCAAGATCTTCGCTACTTCCATCGCTTCCTCATAAAGAGGTGCTCGCCACGCTCAATCATGAAAGATTCACCATACCAACGGCTCCAGTCTTTGACGCATCTCTATTGGATCTCCTGTTGGTTTTCCACAACTTCAAGGATCATGTAACCTGCTACTTAAAAAAAAAAATTTAAATTTTCGTCGCAAAGTGGACCCTAGATATTTTAAATAATCTCATGATAATATTATTTTAAAATTTTTGTACGAATTACATTTATAATTTAGTAGTTTTTGCCATGGAATATTTTATCTTGGAACGGGTTCGTGGGAGATTTAGGCACGATAAGCGAGAAATTAACCGAAAACCCGCGACTCGAAGTTTTAAATATCTAGTCATGCTTATTCTTCTACATCATCATTTATCAAACACTTTTATCATCATCTTTTCATGCTATGGGCCGAAATATTCACCCTCCCCTTTTAAAAAATTTCTTATTTTCCATTTCTCTTCTGATTGTCGCCAAACTCAAGATCGGTTGTAAAATATTGTTCTCCCATCATCTTTCTTCGAAGTTAAGCAAGAAATTTCCAAGTCTTTCAGATATTTTGGGTTTTGAAGATAGTTGACTTTAGCTTTGACTTTTTCCATAATTGAATTTTATGATAAATCTTAGTCGGGTTACGGGTTCTCTGCGGACGATTCGGTGATGAATTCCCGGATTTGGGAGATCGCTTTGAGGACGCAGGTCGTAGCTGACTTTAGGTTTTTGCCAATCTTTTTATGTGGATATTTCATAAGATTTAAATGTGTGTAGGAGGTTATATTGGGACCTTATTATAGTTGTTACGACGTTTAAACTGCGATTTAAAAATTGATTAAAGGGTGTTATTAAAAAGTGTAAATTCAAGTTGAGTTATAAAATTGATATTTCGGAGTATAGATTGTTAATTATGGACTTGAGATTAGTTAGAATAACTTATAAGCTCATTTGTAATGAGAAGTGATAAGATGGAATTTAGCTGGGAATCGATCGGGTCAGGTCCACGGGATTATAATTCGATAGTTTATCCGTCATGCTAGACCTGCTAGATAGCCCCATGCTGGTTATGTATCTCTAGAACGTATAGTATTAGTCTTGATTATACTTTTTGGGTGTTGTTTAGGCGTTGATCGTGGAAAAAAGGGCCATCTTGATTGTTTTTTCGCTGGCCTTAAAAGGGTACTAAAGAGAGAAGTAGAAAAGTACTTATCTCACGGAAAGTACTTTAATGACTTAATTTAAAATTGGTGTGAACATGTTATTGTGATAAGATTATGAGAATTGATACACAGCATATGATTAGGTGAGAAATAGATAGTGCTGGTTGTGTTATGATTTACGCAATTAGATATACATGTAATTGTTATATGATTATGTGATATATCTTCAGGGCGCTTGAAGACGTTTGAGGTGTTGGGGTTAAGTTTAACTCCTAACTTATATTGATTGTAGGCCTTGGTTTGCACTTATGATTTTCATGGGCCTT
Organism: Lithospermum erythrorhizon; assembly: GCA_019722365.1. Lineage (NCBI taxonomy): Eukaryota > Viridiplantae > Streptophyta > Magnoliopsida > Boraginales > Boraginaceae > Lithospermum > Lithospermum erythrorhizon. The sequence continues at coordinate 55,476 of JADFUC010000203.1, forward strand.
GTCGGCACTTATGATTTCCTGTAATAAGGGCGATCATCAGGTTTGACTTACGATCAGGAGAGAGATGCTTTTAAATTGGTGTTTGGATATTGGCCTAGAGCAGAGCAGATGGTTATTGAGAGGCCATGTTAGAGTTACATTCATGACTTGAGGTGACTTGAGTATCAGTGGGGTGACCCTATAGTTGGGATTATAGTGATTAGCTTAATTCTCCTTCCCTGCGTGATATGTGACGCTATTGGCCCCATAACGCGGCATAGCTGCATGCCTTTATACTCTATAAGAGCCGGTATGACCTCTTTGGATCGCTTTGGCTGCAGTTTGTCGGTAAAATTCCCATACCACGGCAGTATAGCGGCGGGTTTGGCCTTATAATTTCGCATAAGAGAGCCGGGTTTGAGTCTTTGATCACTCTCATATGTGCATTGTCGGTGGGCCCTATACTACTTATGTCAGGCGGTGTGCTCTTATACTTAGTGTGTATAAGAGCGAAAGTTTTATACTTATGTATAAGAGCGGTGTATACTTAGTGTATCGAGAGCGGTGTGCCTTGTACTGCGTATGAGTGATGTGCCTTATAATTGTGTATAAGCTATGCGTGGTTTTATACTTTGTGTATATGGCTTTTAGCCTTTATACTTCGTGTGTTTTAGGTGATTATTGATTAGTCCATTCCTCAAGTGTAGGACGATTGTAGTATATGCGCATTAGAGGATGTGTTCGTGGGGGATATGAGAGATAGAGGTTTGATGACTAGAGTTTCAGTCGTTGAAATTATTATTTTCTCAAATTGTGTGTCATTTAACCCTTTCTATTATATCTTTCATGTATATATTCCAGATTTCCCAAGGAATTATGTTGTATGACTTTTAGGTAGTCCCGGATATATGCATTTTATTCATACTTGACTATTATATTATTGGGATTGACTGCTCAAGGGTAAGTCTACACCTAGCACCACTAAGCCTCGGCGGCTTACACCACTTTTTCATTGTTAGAAGTGTATTTCTATTTGCCTATTTGCCGCTTGAGCCAAGGTGAAAGAGTAATGTTTGAGTTTTGTCTTGAGTGGCTGAAGTAGCATCGCAAGTGAGTATCCCTGCATACTGATGATGTATTAACTCTGCTTGATTGTTGTATTTTTTCCTTTGAAAACTTTAGGCCTGTGTCGTCGTTTGTCATTTTGTATTCGTGGATAAAAGGACGTATCACTGCTGTAGCCTTGCCGCATTACTTTTTATTTTGGGATATGTTGTATATATAGGCATGGGTTTGCTAGATTTGGCAAATTCTAAAAACCATGGATTGGGAAATTAATTGTGATCACATTTTTGATGAAACGAATTGTATTTTAAACCCAGCCATTTCATCGGTTGGTGACTCGGTGTCTGGATTTAACAGACTCACTGTATGCATGTATCGTTACGCATCAAGACTTGGGTCTGCAAGAAGGCATTTAAACTGTGGTGCCATTGTCTCTCACATCAGGTGTATTCATAGTCATCATCTTGAGTTTACTCAAGATGAACACTCACTTCTAGCTTCTCCTCTCGGCTTATATATTCATTTTCAAGGAAAATCAATCTAGTAAATGAATATTTTATTCTCATGCTTAGGCAGAAGTAGTAACCAAATAGTTTTCTTTTGATATCTAATAAAGTAGCATTTATCGACTGGGCGCCAGGCCTATCTCTGTTACCCTTTAATGAAGTTTTACAAACTCAAAAATTCCGAGAAAACCTAACTTGGGAGATTCTCCCAAACCACAATCTTCGTGGTGGATTTTTTTTCTACTGATTTAGTTACATTATTAAGTAGAGCGATGCTTTGTACATATCCCCAAAACTAACTAGATCATATAGGCTCATCATAGATTTGGAACCATGTCAGCTAAGGTTCAATTTCTCCTTTCTCATACGCTATTAGTGTTGTGTCGCTGGAGGAAATTGTGAAACAATACCACACTCTTTACATTATTGAACTCATGACTCAAATATTCTCTTCCTTCTACTGGTATCAATAATCTTTATAGTCTTATTCAATTGCTTTTGTACTTCATTTTCTGAAATTTCAAATTTCAAAGGATTCATGTTTGAAGTTTCATCGTATATAACCATTCGCATCGTAGAACACAAAATATATAAAGTAATTAGTAAACACCCTCTTGCAGAAGTGCTCATTGGCCCATATATCACAAAGCAGGTAACATCAGTTTCTGGCTGAATCCAATAAAGGGATTTGGTCACTGGCTCAGTAGGCAAGATTCATTAATTTATCGTATGATTCATATAAAACAACCTCAAGTATTCCACAAGAGTGAAGTTTCGATACGGCTCTGCTTATGACATAACTGTAATAGGCATGTAGGATTTGCTTCGTCAGGCTTATTCCTTTTAAGATCATGTTATATTGCTCCTCATAGATGCCCTAAAGATATATCTCACTTGGAGAGATGCATTACTATGTTATGCCATTCCTAGAGATCCTAAATGCATCGGGGATCAATCGAAAATGAAACCATTCAAAACCAGAAATGGAAATAATATTTCTAATAGCTGGTACGCAGCCATTGTTTAAATTTAAAATGATCCTGAGGTAAAATTAAAACTAATGGATCCATCACAGGCCTCATCGTAGATCCATCTCCCTTTCAGCCTCACTTTCTCAGTGAAACTTACTAAGTATTAAATGTGAGAACTAGTTAAATCGTTGTCCAAAGACCTTACCTAAGTAGGAATTTGTAGGTTTTGCCAAACTTGGGTTAACAAAAAAATACCTTAGGTTTAGTGGTCATTTAATTTATCTTCATTGAACTTCTATGTGTCCTTTCAAGTGACATTTGAGTTTGCAATAGCAGATATATCATCTTTGTATACTTTTGTTTTTCTTTGTCTTGCGACGCGGTTTTTGCAAAACGACGTTTAGTAAAATTAGAAGCGCCTTTGTTCAAACACTAATGTGCTTCGCACGTGATTTGTCTTATGTACATTAGCGAGGGCTCGGGTCAACTTTGCACTATAACCTATGATGCACATACCATTTGAAGCAGCCTCTATAATGATACACCCAACTTAGAGACTGAATCGAATCCCAGATTCACCATTTGGCTAAAGCTATTCACAAGCACAAATTCAATCACGATGTCTCGGTCTTCAAGAATCACAAATGATTCGGTATCTCTTAGTGCCTTGCTCAAGCCTCTTCGATACACTCCGTGAAGCCCGGGACAAATGTCATATGCCCGATCCTAATTATACGTAACCCTAACCTTAAGCCCATCCCTGGTAAGTTACAAAGGCCTGGCTTTTAGAGTCTCTGCGGCAATCATATTTTCCATATTAGAAGTCCATTATAAGACATAATCGACCACGCAACTTGGAGGACAACCTTCAACCTAATCGGACTATGTGTCATAATTTGCAACATCACATATGCAACAAGTTAATGTTATTTGAAGAAGGTTATTAGGTGTTGTGGAGCAACCATTTCACCTACACATCTAAAATCTCACAAATGTATTAGTATGCAAGACGGTTAAAGTTAGTATAAACGGGCAATGTCTTATATGGTATTTTGAAACCAACGCATAGTAGGTTAACTAACCATTTATGTAAACACAACATAACTCTTGTGTTACCAGCATGCCTATAGGATGTTACTTAACAGTTGTATCACCGAGCCCACAACGTTAGTGGAATGGTTAAGAAACCAATTAAACCAATTTATTTGGAATGACCAACCAAAGCCCACAACGACAGTGGAAATCACTCAACATGACACATTATACCCATCACACTAGTACACCTCCATCACAAAGGTGTGTCCAAAAGAGTCGTGATGTCGCACAACTTAAAATTGGCTTGATACGTTGTTTACATTTTATTGATGAGATTAATATTTATTTGTTTTATTTAACATGTTATGTTAAACACATACCAGTAATATCCACATCATAAAAATAAATAATGACATTTAGAGATATATGATATGGATCCAAAAATATAGACTCCATTACAACACTTTTCAAAGTAATACTAACATGAGATCCTATTACAATGTCAATCATGTTGGTATTTCTTCGCCTTGAAAACTCTCTTCAAGTTTTCCAAACGTTATCTTTAATGAACGCCATCTTCAATGTTTCAAGAATATATTTATTTACAACGCAATATAGACAAAGACGCAGTTTGTGGGTGAAAAAATAAATAACATGATCTACAACAGGGTCAGTTTATTAACTAATAACCGTTCGCAAACCAGATGGAAATTAAAAAGCAAAACTAGGTCATATCAATATATCCCCATTATAATGTATATAAGGAAAAATAAATTAGGATAAACTATGTGAATAATAAAGATACATTTAATACGCGAAAAGAAAAATCATGCAAACGAATGTCCATGCAAAAATATATAATCAAGTCTCTAATTCATACATATATAAAAAAAGTGTCCGAATAATTATTATAATAATTATTTTATGCATATGTCAGTTATAAGTACTTGCAAGTAATTATATTTAGTATATATTCAATAAATTATAATTATTATGTTTATCATTTTAATAAGTAAATAACTAAAAGGTTAATTACAAAAGAGATAACAAAATTAAATAAAATCATTCAAATTGGGTAATTAAGAATTACCATAATTTAATATACAATATTTGGTCTCATAAAACCCAAAATTGAAATTACCATAATTTTGGAAAACCTAAAACTAGGATTTTAAATAGATCGGACTTTAAAAACTCCAGCCACGCAAAGCATCTAATTACACGATATATCTGCCAAACGCAATTTTGCAACGCCTCGGAAAGCATAACTGAACCACCACTGTGTTAAAATTTGACGTCCGTAAACGCCTCTAAGGCTAAAGCTAATTGTCTGATTTTGGTACCACTTCAGCTTTATGTTTTAATTCAACCCTTTCGCAATATTTATAGGTTTCTACTAATCCAAAAAATTGAGTTTAAAAGAATTTTCATAATAATCTTAAAATTATCCAATTGGAATTTGAAGAAAGAGAAGCGAATACTATGTACTTTAATTATTAGAATTTTATAATTTCGAAATAATATAATAAATAGTTCAAAAGTTCAAAAATTCCCGCTTTGAAATCAGAAAAGTTCTTTATAAGAATTTTCTTATATATATCAAACATGATTTAAAATTTTCTAGATCATTTTTACAAATTAAATTGTTTTATGATTACCACTAAAATTACGATATTTCAATAAAAACTTTAAACAAATAAAGATACTAGATCAAATTAATTGTCATAAAATCATATCTAAATAATATATACCAATATATTTAATACGAGTAATTTATAGTGATTGCTGAATAAAATCACCAAATGCTAATTTACCTAAGCCTTCCTTTGAATACTCACAAAGAAGCATCAACCGTAATGTCTCAGTTGATGGTTGAATCCTATGCTTGTTTGTTAGAACGCTTTTGATATCGGCTTGATAAAAATCAAATGAAACTTTCATGCTTCCATCGTCAAAAACAATAGGAGTAAGGGAATTCTACTTTGATGATTAGTTTTTACATCCTATAATCTAATACATCCTCTATTTATAGGACTCTTATTATTTAACCCAAAGTTCTAATCAAATAATACGAGCCGAATTTATTAATTTAACTAACTCTATAAAATACTAATAACGAAAGCATTAACAAGCCCAACTTAACTATATATTAATTAATAACCATCAAGTTAATTAATTCGGTCATTCATTCAATATTTTATATTTATATCATTTATAGTTCAATATCACAATTAAATATACAAATATAATCAACATCATTTATATAATAATGTAGATAATAATATACTGACCATTATTATTATTATAATGATTATGCATTAGATATAGAACCGTACAACGCATAGATATCGCGAGAACCGCATCAAGAATTATAATAGCTTATTATCGAACAATTAGTTTAACTAATTCTATTTAACAACTAACTAAATGTTATAATACTCACAAGAATCTGGATATAATTATTGAAACTAATATTGATTCATTTCCAACAAGGTAGGATTTATGGCTGCACCTTCTTTTAGGCTCAACCGCTTGCACCAGCTCCAAAGCCACCAACAATAACAACATGGATTGTAATCTGAGGAGTGGAATCACAATGCAACTGGAGGGGTACTTAGGAATTTTAAGGGTGAACTGAGAAGGCAGTTACATTTCTATTGCAGGTGACATCAGCCGTAGAAGCAGAGTGGAGCGTGGCTCTCAAAGGCACAAACTTAGTAAGAGAAAGGCTGGGCACTAATATAGGTGGGAAGTTTGACTGGGCCCAATTTTAGCTTCCCAAGTGTACAAGAGAAAAGCGAGATCATGACATCAACTATCTAGAATTATCCACATCAAGAATTGTTCAAGGGTCCAATCAACTATTTCACATGTGTGGAGTAACAAAATCGCTGCAGATTGTGAATGCCTGTTGTCGTTATGTGTCTGGAGGCCCACATCAGCCTGATGGAAAGTTGATTTTGTACTCTGAAACAACAAGGTGCCTCTATGTGAGAGAAATGTAGAAATGAAGGCAAAAGAAGCAAAATGGAGACCTCTATAGTATTTAATTCATCAAACATTGAGCCTGTGCCCATTTGATTTTGTGGCCATAGGTTTTTTTTAATTTGTGTTTAAACGTTGTCGTTGATTCGATTTAGGCCTGGAAGAAATATGCCACACCCCAAACAATAATGGCCAAAGGAATGCATCGATTGGGCTCTATTCGGGTAAAGTTCAGAAGACAGTAAGCTATTACGCAAATTATCATTTTTAAGAAAAGCATATTCCGTGTGTGTGTAGTGTTGCCCATTTAGTATGCCGCTTGCCCATTTCTAGTGACTAATTAAGCTTTTATTTTTTATTTTTGGATATTCCACCCCAAACTGTTGTATTGACATTTTAATTTTATTTTTATTAACACAAAAACTCCATGCGAGGGTTTAGTCTAAAAAAAAAAATCTATATTCATAACTAAATTCTTACTATTATTGATATATAATTTTATTAGTCTAATAGGATATAGTCCTACTAAAACCTCTAAACAATTGTACTCTCATATAAGCTATTTTCATGACTATACCATCGCAATAATTAGCGGTCAATTAATTCCAGAGATATTACATATACCTAGGAGTCGGTGGGGACATGTTATTTTATCATGCTATTTATTGGTTCATTATTATATTTTTTGGTTAATGTTCTATAAAGTATTGTTTATTATTATTATTATTATTTTTTTGGCTATTATTATTATTCTGTTGTTGTTTTGTTAAGAAAGTATAAAGGATATTTTTAGCTGACTAGCAATACAACTATTAAATATTTATTTCAAAAATTCTATCTTGAGCATTACAGTATAATTCTTTGAAATCTATAATCTCTTTAATGATACCTTAGCTAATCAAAAAGCTAAATATATATAATTTAACCTACCTAGCATCCTAATTATAATCCCTAATTCTAAAAATATACTTATGAATAAATTTCTTTATATATTTAATCCTATTTATTACCCTTCTTATAGGTGCATCTCATTGGCTAGAAATTTGGAAAATAAGTTAATAAATTTTGTTAAGATTAAATATGACAAATATTTAGTATCTACACATATAATTTATACACCTCACACAAAATGATTAAACATGAGTCATAGAAGATAGCATTTCCATATAAAACTATTGTAAGATCGTTGCTTAGTAAGCCTTCAACTTTGACCATCACTATTTATTATTCTTCAGTTTAAAAATATAAAATTGATATCAATAAATTTGTCTTTAAAAATATTTTCATAAAAGTAAGTTTTTATAATTTTTCATCATATAATTAACTAGTTATTGATGTTCAAAGTTAATAATGAAAAATAAAAAAAAGAGGTTTTGAATTGGACGGTACTCCTCCGCTCGTAAAAAAGATTGTCCACTTCTACGTGTTTGATAGTTTTATTTTCCAAGTTTGACCCAAATATTTTTGCTTCTCATGTATGAACATTTTATGAAAACTATATCAATGAAAAATACTTTTCAAATTATTTTATTGTTTATATTTTTCTATCAATATTATACACAAATAAAAATATTTAAGGCTCCATATTGAAAACATAGAACTATCAAAAAAGTCAAAAGGACAATCTAGAACGGCGGGTTATATATCTTTATTAGCTGGTGCATATATTCTAGCCACTAATTCCCCAACCACTAAATTTTACCGACGCATCTCTACCGAACTACTATGTGTGTTCAAACTTAAAATCAACGTAGTACGTTGGTTGTTGCTTGTAATTTCAAATATAAACGACATGCTTGAATAGAAGTATTAATTCCTACCCAGACAGAACATCTGTAAGGAAATCAAACTAACAGCACGGGGCACGCTCATTTAGTATTTGGGCAAACATTAGCTATTATAGAAAAATGTACTGAAGCATATTTGTGGTCGCTCAATATAATACTATTATTTTTATATTTATTATTACACTCATCTATTAAATAAATTATTATTATATATTAATGTAGTTTATAGATTTTTGTAGTTATTAACGCTTTAAGAAGTCAATTTTTTTTTATTAGATTAATTAATGTTTCGTGAGTCGATTTTAAAATTACATTTTGAGATTTATCTGAATCTAATTAACGTTTGAGAATTTGATTTGTAATTAGTAATTAATATTTCATAAGTCTATTTTGTTGGGTAATTAAAGATGTTTAATCGAGAATCATTATTACTCAAATATATTCTATAAACATTAAAAATAAATACATAATTCCTGTCTGATAATAAAATACATAACATCTAAATATCCATATTCATATAGACATGATCGTCAGCAAGTACCTCACGGGCCCCATTTATCTCTGCCCTCGTCAGATATTAAGTAGGTTAGCTGGAGTTCCGTTACTCTTCCGCCAACAAGTCTGGCTATCTTCACTATGCAAAGAACGATTGATCAGACTCTCATGCCATTCCCCGCAAAATAAAAAAATAAAGAAGTTGCAAATATCATAACGTGAACTAAAATAAAACATAATTTCATGCAAGTGCATTTTGCAGATTGAACAACAAGGCTGAAAGTGATCTACTACATCATCATTTTCCGGAGACTTGTCGGATTACAATGTTTGAATTTTAACAATTTTCGTAAGATGTTCTTAATATTTTGTTAAAACTTAAAGTTAAATATGTTCAATTTAATGTTAGAATGTGAACTATTAATGGTAACTATATAACAAATTAAATTATATTAATTATTTATGTTAAACATGAAAAGAGAAAACAAGGCTCCACCGGCAATGCACTATATGCCTAAAATGAATCATCCATTTTTCAATCCAATGTGCATTGTGTATGTCGTGGTTAGAAAAACAAATATGTTTTTGCGCCATTATTGCTTAAACGAAGCAGTCCGTGGTGTGTTGGTCAGAAAAACCCGTGATATCTTTGATTTTTAGAAAACACAAGAAAAAAGTAATAATTGTAGTTATTGGCTAAATAATTTTTTTATATTAATTATCGATTTAAAGTTAAGAGAAAAGTGTGATGAAACTTTAAATAAATCTACAGTAAGTTATCTTTCAAAACCTTAAAAAAATTAAACTAAAGTATAAGAAAAGTATTTCTTCAAAAAAATTTTTATTTTGTATTTAAGATTTTGAGAAAATGGAGTTCATATGAAAATATAATAGTGTTGTAAGAATTCATGTCTTAGTTTTATGTTAACTATATTTTCAATGTTAAAGTTATTATTGTAATTTTTTTTAATGTATTGTCTATGTTACTAATATTGTTTTCTATGATTTCATTAATATAGTCATTGTTCTAATATTTATGTCTCATGTTTGAATTTGAAATAAATCTTTTCATATTTTTAATTTTTTTTGTTAAAGTTAAAGTTAATAATGTTCAATTTAGTGTTAGAATGTAAAAATATTTATGCTAACTATTTAAATAAATAAATTATATTAATTATTTATGGAAAAATATGAAAATAGAAAAATAAGGTTCCAACGAGCACAACCGCTGCTTAAATGAACATCCATGGGATAGATGTTTGTTTTCAACGAATGCATCAGTATGATCAGACAGCTAATATGTGCTTATTTACCAACGCAGCCCTCGTGTGTGTTATTGAAACCTGATAAGCCTTTAGAATATTTAGAAAATAAGTTATTTTCATAAGATGTACATGTTGGTATGTTTTTGTAGTTTGTCGAACTTTCACTCACCTTAGGTTGATTTTGTTAGTTGTTTGTATGCATTCTCATATTAGACATGCATAATGGAACACAACGTAGTCTCCGGCGAGTCACACGAAGACTGGGGCTGCTTAGGCCCAACCAATATAAAAATTATTTTGTTCTCTTTACTTTAATTAATACTCGGTAACATACAACTAATAACAAGGACATAACAGATAATTATTAATAATTAATAATGATAATTAATTAATAGTTGATAGAATAAAATTGAACAAATAAAGCGAATAAATGTTATTATGCACATCCATCATTAAAAAATAATAGTTAATAACATTAAAAATAATAGATAATTCATAACATATTATCAAATAATAATTGATATCTAATAATAATTAATTATATGTTATTATTAATTGGGTTGTAATTGATAAAAAATTGGAACAATAAAGTTTAACAAATCGCTTTATGATCCAACGAAGTTAGAGTGTGTGCCTGCTAATCCAATGAACTTAGAAAGGACGTTGGAATGGTGTTAAGAATACACTGTCAAAGAATGTTAACTTTGGATCCAACGTGTACTATACACGCTGGGATAGAGCTACCATGCATTGCATGCTATATCTAAGGGTAACCGGTAGAACTTTAGGTTGAAAATTGTTGGGAATTAGAGTTGGCCCTTTATTACTAATAAGTCTCTAAATCTTTGAAAATGCCAAGCCAAACTAATATTGTTTAATATTGTCCAAAAAAATTTGTTTTCAAAATTAAAAATTCAACCATTAAAATTCAAAACTAAATTATAAAATTTTTTATAGATATTTAAAATATATATCATTAGTTAAATAATCATTACAAGTTTGACATAAAATAAATCGTAGAGATGAATCTAGAAACTTTGTAGGTCACTTGGACAATCATATGTATTATGAAAATATATTTGGATACATTAGACAGTATTTAGCTTGAGTTTAAATAATCGTTATTATGTTGGGACAGTGGTCATGGGGAAATGACATGTTTGATCATACATATGTTCCAAACGCTCATTAATTCCATCATATATATTTTAATGAACTATTCATCACATGGCGTTTCAGTAGCCTAGTTGGTCATTCCATCAATGACATTGCTGGTCCTTTGGGACAACTGATAGGGGCAATATAGCTTAATGTTTCATTTGAGATAATTTTCAATTTCAATAATTTGGGACAAAGATTGTTCCATCCAATATTTTTATTGAAATTAATAACGTATCCCAATTTGCCCCAAAATCGTATTAGATTTGGAAAATTATCTAAAAATGAGCGTTGGTCAATTTCACTTCGCTAATTTGATCCAAAAGTCAAACTTAATTTTCATTTTGACGGAATGACCAAGTGAGATATTTTTGGGAAACATGCGTGATCGAATGGGTCGCTTTTGAAACAATAGATCGATTGTGAACGCTAGGAAACATGAAAAGACTAAACGATTTTAAAATATAATTTTATAGATTAAAATATATCAATAGTTCATTCAACCATTATTTAAATAATCAGTACTTGTTTGGACATAAAAATAAATAGTAGAGATCAACCTAGAAACCTTTATATGTCAATTCGTTTGATCAATCATAAAGGATATTAAAACATATTTGATAAATTAGATAGTATTTAGTTGAGGTGAAATGCCTGTATTTAGCTGAGGTGATAAATTAGATAGTATTCAGGTTGTACCTAAACACATATCTTAGTATTACATATTTCGGTTTTGAAGCAAGAGAGTCATTCCAAATTTGTCCTAAACTAGTTTTAAGTAATTTTAATAATAATTTTTAAAGTCAAAACTTTAGGAAGTTTTAAAAGGGAAAATAAAATAACTCCAACACTATTAACTTGATGGTCAAAATTTTGCTTATTATAGGATTTACTTGCTTATTTTGTTTTATAAATATTTCATAAAATGAACACAAATCATATAAGATTCTCACAAAAAAAGAAATTGGATGCAAAGTGAATTTCTATAACTAAATAATGAAGAATATGAAAGTGTAACTTTAATTTAATATTAATTCAACATCTAATTATATGTTAAGAGTATAATTTCTCTCTCTTTTTTATCGCTTTTGTTTTATAAATAATTCAAAAAATGAACAATTGAAAACATATATCAAATGTAGAATTATCTAATACTATCTCCATGAAGTGTAATCATAATGGCTTCTCTCATTTATTCGCTTGAGTAGACCAGAATCCATTATTGATTCAGTAGAATTCAAAAGAAAATGAGGAAGAGCACCACCATCATCATCGGGAGGAGGGAAAAAGAAAAGATATATATGGAGCTTATCAACAACGCCACATAGGTCGTTAGAGGGCAATCATCCCTATCATTGCATGGTGCCCAAACTAATCTAAGTATTAGGAATGAGACGGTCATATCAGATGTTTCTCCTGAGCTTCTATAGCCTTTTAGTCTCATTACAGTGCATTGTTTTAACTTGTAAGGCAGAACAGTGTTCCGTTAGGTTCCATTGTAAATCCACTTTCATCTTTAACTAATATAGCATAATCATTACTTGGAGAGAGTGATGATGGAATTGATAGCATAGAGGGAATTGAGGAAACAATCATAGGACTCTGGAGGAATTGGTTCACATAGTATGCATTTTTGGCAATTAGTTATCATGCTTATAATAAGGGAGAGTAGGTGGGATGACCAAGGCAGGTTGCCCTATTCTCATGCTTGTTTATTTGAAGTACTTAGCAGACTGCCCATATTTTGGAGGCCCAGTGTCAAAAAAAAGCCCTAATAACATACAATCTCTCATAATTTTATCTCCTACTTTCTAATTTTCAAGATAATTGTTTAAATAATTTACATGGTGTGCCCCAAGGACATATTATAACTAGTTGTATGTGCATGGGCTTCAGTAAATTATTTTATTATTTTTTATATCAAAATTATAGAAATTTTTTTTTCAAAAAACCTAAAGAATAAGATGAAAAGTTACTATGAAGAAAAGCCAAAGATGTAGACCAGAAACAACTTTTTCTTTTCTATTGGTGATATCATTGAGTATTATGTAGTAGATAATATTTATAGTAGTAGTTATATGGAGAATTAATTTGTTAGGCTAAAGTGCTAAATTCATGAATAAGTTACATGAAAATTAAAATAAAAAAAAATACTTTAAGGGCAAATAGGAAATACATACACTTGGCTTCACTTGTAAATCACAATCTACCTCATTAGGCTAGGCAGAAATATATAGATAATTATAATTCATTTTAAACTCCTTATTTATTTTTAACAAATTACTTAAAGATTCTATAGATATTGTCTCATTATTATGAAAAATTATTTTTCCTTTAATGTTTTATTATTTCTATTTTTTAATATTGTTTGTCTTTACGATTACAACCTTATTTTCCATTAAAAAGACATTATTTTTTCCATCTATGTTTCTTCCAAACTTAACAACTTAGTTTTGCTTCTTTTTTCTCCGTAATTGCTAGTTGGCTTTTAATAATGAACCAACAATTTTATTTTTCAATTGAATTGAAGAAACTTTATTTTTATTCTTGTTCACTTGAATTGATCAGACGATTGTAGAAAAGTAATTTTATATTTTTACAATAATTTTTAAACTTTATTTGTACATTCATTTTTATATTAATTGTCAAGCTTTAATTTATAAACAATGATTTCTCAAATAATTTCATAAAAATAGTAAGATCTTTGATCATGTGCTCAAATTATTTAATAAATACGTATTTAAAATAATTTATTTGAACGATATAATGAATTTTATGTTCATAATGAAAAATAACATCATAAAGTTTAACATGAAAGAGGCCATGGAAAAATTGTATAATATTTGATATACTGGCATGACGATACAAAAGAACAAAGAAAAACGATGTCCAGAAATACTCATAACAAATTTCAACAACGGCCCTAGGGAATGGTATTTGCTACACAGCATGTGTGCATTTTTTGGTTCCGTAGAGTTTCAATTTCACGTCGCAATAATTGCCTCTACCGGCTTGCACCTGGATGGACAGATTTGAAATGTTTGTGCAAGCACATATCTTTTATTGAGCAACTAATTTATGGACTTACCTAAATAGTGTGCAATTGTATTTACAAATATCGCCGGTAATACAAAATAGATAATAAGAACTTATTAAATCAATAAACTTACAAAGTCAAATTATTTTGATTATTTTTGCCATTATTCATCTGTGCCTTCTTACTATTGTTGAGTATCTAATGATTCAGTTACTAATATTTAAAGTATAAGTCTTCATTATAGGTTGTAAAAAAAGAAATTGCCAAAAAAAAACTAATTGCTGCTAGGTTTTGGGTGGAAACGTAAATGAAAAGAAAAAGAATAGTTTGATCAACTAAATATGAACAAGTTGAATAAAAATAAATGCAATGGAACTTCATCATTAAAAACTAGTAATTTACAGTGAAGTCGATGGCTCAATAGTTTGGTGACATCTGATCCAAACTTTTACAAGGAGGTCTCCTACTTTTGTTGGAGACATATTCTACTTTCCTTGTAACACTTACTCTAACTGTATTTAGTTATAAATTTTTGAATTCATAATTTATAATACTATGTATTCATACTCTTCATTGCTAATTTATATATATAAAAAAGTAATTAATGCTGAAAAGAAGCAACTAACTAATAGTATTTGGAGTGAAAACGGATAGAGAAAAATATTTAGTTAGAGGAAAATAAGGTGTAATTAAAGGAGATGAACATTATCAAAATTAGGAATAAGAAATATTAAAGGGGGAGATAATTTTATCATAATAATTATATATTATATTTAGAAAAGGTTTCAAATATGCATTACTATCATTATAATTTTATCCTGAGAATCATATAACAATAATTTTATATAACATAATGATTGTCCAAAATAGTCTACTTGTAATGCAAAGAAGAATTTTATTATTTTTATGATGTAGGTACAACATAAAACCTTCCAATCAGAGGGGCAAATTTCTAAGAGAAGGTGTTTTATCAAATCGAAGAGATCACTGTCCAAACTATGATCTACGCTTGTCGATGATTTGTTGATTTGTAATAACCCGTTATCGTTAGTAAAAAAAAAAATCTGTGTGGACCCAAATTCATATGAGTAGTGCTTTATATGACCCAAGACTAGTATTGCAAGTGAGTAGTAGTTTGCGTCATGGGAATTTTACATTTGGAATCTGTCACATTGAGATTTAAGAATGAAAGTGGTGAATTAACCGAATTTAATCTATTCCAAGCCATCCTTTTAAATATCTTATCATCCTTATCCCCTTCTAGTCATCATCAACCCATCCTTCTATCCCCTCTTTCTGAGATGCTATTTAAATATTCCCTTCTCTCCCTTGAAATTCTTTTCTTCCATTTCTTCGATTGTTGTTCAAACTCAAAGATCGTTGGTAGAATATCTTCTCTCATCATCTTCCTTGAATTAAGGTAAGAAAGTTCAAATCTTTGGGATATTTCGGGTTTTATTATAGTTGACTTTTAGCTGACTTTTGCCAAATTGAATTTAATGTGTTTCTAAGTTCGTTATGGGTAGTATGATGAATATAAGTAGTACCCATGAGCCAAGATGTTGTTTTGAGGCTTATGGTGATCGGTTGACTTTTTCCCTAGGTTTTGATGTTGACTTTTTATAAGACTTTAAAATGCTTAGGGGTTATCAGACCTTATTGTAGTTGTTGTAACGTTAGAATTATGATTTATAATCGACCAGCGTTAGCTGAGAAAGCGTGATTTCAAGTTCAGTTTGTAATTATGATTTTGTAGTATAGGTTGTTATACAGGACTATGGTTAAATAAGATGACTTATGTCGATTTGGAAATGTTAAAATGAATGTGAAATTTATAAATAATGGGTCAGGTCCGGACGGGGTTGTTATTTCGTTGTCTTATTCATCGTTTTAGACCGTTTATCAATCATTCCACTTTAGTTGGTAAATATATCTTCTAGAACGCAAGTATAGTAGTAGGTTTTGGATTTTACTTTCAAAGCTTTTGCTAGGCGCGATCGCGAAAGGCACAACGATTGTATTTTAAGTAGATTTAGAAGTTAGCAGTGGTACTTATCTCAATGGTAAAGCAGACATTACGTATTTATTTTAAATGGGGAACATGTCACTGGTATGATTATGTGAGAATAGTATACATGTCATCATGGTATACTATGTGTGTGATTCATTTGTGCAACAGATATGATTATGTTATTGTATTTCCGCGGGCGTTGAAGATTTGCTTTGAGGTAAGTAATAGTTTGAACTCTCGCTTACGCTTTCTTGCGTTCTCCGTGGCCTTGTTTCGTGGTTCCAAGGGCCTCATTGCACTGTGATTGTACTACAACAGTTCCGATTGATTTTTGATTGTGAGACGCTTTTAGCTTATGTGCTTGATATTGCTCGGGAATAGAGCAAGCGAAGTTGGCTGGGAGGTGTTGGGCCGGAGTTGTTGACTTTGAGGTGACTTGAGATTAGGATACGAATCTCATACTGGGATGCCAGATTGGGTTAGTGACTCTCCTGCGTGTGATATGTGACGCTTATTGGCCTATGCTCACGGTATAAGTGTAGTTTGGCCTTATACTGGTATAAGAGCGGCATGATTATCTATGATTACTTTGTCAGTATTGTTGGTGTTGGTCTTATACTACAGATAAGTGCGGGTTTGGCCTTATACTATGTATATGGGCGTGTTTGGCCTATGTTTCTATAAGAGAAAGTATTTATTTTAATCACTTTGTTGTAGTGCATTGTTGGTATTGGTCTCATACTAATGTATAAGAGAGCGTGTGTGTTTATTAGCGATTAAACCATTCATGCAGTGTAGACGGATCTATATGTTAGACAGGTTGGTAGCGCTTTATGCAGATACAGAGATCGATGGTTTGATGACCAGAGTTATAAGTCATGGTTGAGTCTCCGTGATTGGCCTGGGTGATCAGGTGCCTTTATTGAGACTTTGTATTATATCTTGAGATATGCCTCTAGACTATCTTTTGGAACTTTAATATATGACCTATTAGGTAGTCCCGTGTATAAGGATATTTATTCATATTGACTACTATATCTATCGATCGTCCCGTTTCTCTGTATGGCTTAAGTTTCACCCCTCAGGTTAAGTTTTCACAAGCTTCATGCCACACTTATTCAAGTGGGCGGCATTTTATTTGTGCCAAAGTTGACAAGCAGAAGTTGAGTCGTGAGGTTGTCTGAGAGTTTATATCTCAGAGGGCTAAAGATCGGAAGGGCTGAGATCCTCGTCAGCCTCAAGTAGTTAGTTGTCAACCATTTCTTGATTGTTGTATTTCATTTTCACTTTAGTCTTGTCCGTACTAATTTTGTATTCAGATACGAAGTTTACTTCAGTTTAAAGCTCTACGGTATTTACTATTTTTTTTAGATATGTTGTATATGGATTCGGGTTGGTTAAATATCACCCGATGGATTGTAAATTTTAAAAAACCTCTTTTCTGGAATTTTAATTGTAAATCAATTTTGGAAACGGTAGTTTTTAAACTGGCCGCCCATCGCATGTGACTCGGTGTGTTCAGATTATAATGATTCTCACCTCAAGGCGGTCATCGTAAGTGTGTCAAGTTAGATGTTTGACTTGCTTGACATGATTTGACGTGGTCTCCAGGAGCGGGTATGAGCTTGGCTTGACTTGAGCTCTGACTTGGGGTTGATAGGCTACGCCCAAGAGACGGAGGTCTCCCGATTCTTATGGACTGAGGACTGGGGTCCATTCTGGATATGGTCCGAGACTGAGCCTAGCAGTCAGATTTCGTATGGTTGTATCGAGACTTGATCTTGGGTCTTGGACTTGATCTTCGGTCTATGATAAGACTTGATGGACTTGACGCAAGCGTTTGCAGTGTGGGACATGGCTTTGACTACTTCTTGGGACTATAGAATAGATGTTGCCAAATTTCTCTCACAAAGGGGACTTGTAGCTCGAGAGGCCAATTTGTCTTTAAATGGAATACACGGGATTGAACCCGAGCTTTAAGTCAGATGGAGTGATAGCAAGGAAGCATGCAGCTATTTTGTCGTAGATGAGAAGGGCTCTAGGCAAATGTGTTTGTCAGAAAGTGGGATCATGAAATTTGGTTCAATTGGACCGATTTGCTTTGAAGTTTTTGCTTTCTTACTACAGGGCCTTAGCAAATTGTTGCCAGAAGTGTGATGATCAAGATGAAGTGGAGTGACTCCAACCTGTTGATGATACTAATCAACTAGATGGGGCTTTTAGCGTGTTTCCTACCTAGAATCTAACCATAGGATTGAAACTTTCACCGTATTCCTATATCCGAACTCATAACCAAACCCGAGATTTTTCATCTAATAACTCGGTTCCGCATCAATATTATGAAATAGTATAATTAGCTGCTCGGTGAATATTTTGAGGAGAAATCGAAATTTCAAGCAGTAGCTGGACATAATGACTTAACCGGCTCAAGGTTGGTAGTACATTTTGTATTAAGATTTTAAAAGTTGTAATCGAATGTACATGATATTATTTGGGTTAGAAGTTAAATTTATGTTAGAGTTAGCAGTTAAACCGAGACGAAACTAAAACCAAAACCGAATCATGTGCTGCAAGTCTTGAGATATTTTGTCAGGCGCACTGCATTCTTATACTTATCCTTAACCTCTTCATCGTATCACTTATTATCATCTTCCTTTTCTAGGATGGCCTTGAAATTTGCTCCATCATTTCTGATTTTCAATTTTCTTCCTCACTGGGCGAGCTGGTCCTAAAATTCTCTCGGAGAGATTCCAGACATTCTCTACGCTGGAGGCAAGAAAGTTCAAAATCTTTGAGTATTTCTGAGTTATGATGTTGACTTTGAGAATTTGAGTTGACTTTATTGATATTTATTATGTTATAGAATTGCCATAAGCTTAGATTGTGACAATGCTGATAATTATCGACAGGTTCAAAATGCTGAGAATATAGTTGACTTTGTAGAGTTTTTCTAAAATGGTGTTTAAAATGATAGAAGGTAATTTTGGACTTTATTTTAGGATCGCTTGAGGTAAGTCAGGATTTTGAGGTGATTAGAGAATGTCTGATATTTAGTTTTGTAAGTTACAGTATTGACTGGAATGTTGACATTAGAAATGTGGATGATTACGCACATCGAACGAATCCCTGAACTAGTAATTTGAACCCCATACCACATTAGAAAAGGCGAACTTAAGTTGGAAGGCGCTGTCGGGGAACTTTTGTTAGTTATTTTAAATGCATGAGATTATATATGTAGGTGTAGTCGTTATATTATTAGTTGTGCTATAAGTAGTAATTATAATCTGAAGCATTTTAGGCGTTGATCATAGTAAAGTCCGCCATGCGTATTGGCGCCGGAGTTTTATTTAGCTAGCCATGAAGTACTAATTCAATGGAGTTTTACTTATCGCATGCATAAGTATATGTCATGTACTTGTCATGTCTTGAGTGATAGTTCATCTATTCCACTATACCAGATGAGCGCGTAGAGCAAGGTTATATATATAAAGATCGTGTGCTTATTTGCGCGCTTCTGCCTCAGAATGGCGATTTTGGTACGGATGAAAGTTGTTATTTCGTTGGTTTGTGTCGTGGTCTCATGAGTCGATAGATGTTTTGAAAAGGCCAATGATGAAAGAGTTTTGCATATGAGTTACTTGTCGGTTGAGTTGATGTTGCCCGCTGAGTTGATTTGTCCGGTATCTTGCTTCGCCCCTAGTAATGCATGGTGAGTTGCCTCGTACTTAGCAAATCGATTCGTGATTTCTTCGCACTGCTAATGGATAGCTTATGCCTGACGGGCATAAGTTTCTCCCCGCGAGTCAAAAGCGTTGATTATATGCGCATTAGTTGTAGAACCGACTTATATTGAGTTGTAGGGGTTGATACTATTGTTGAGTTAAGCCGAGTTGATACTATTGCTGAGCTGACACTATTGCTGAGCTGTTGAGTTGATACCATTGTCGCGCTGGCGGAGTCGTGCTGAAGTTGTCGAGTCATCGAGTGGGTTGGTTGTATAGTTGGGCAGTCATGTTGTCTGTGGTCGTTGTGTTGAGTCTATTTGCTTTATTATATGTTGTTTAGAATTTTTTCTTTTGCAAGTTGTGATATGTTTATGATTCATTTATATGTTTTATGTGACCTATTTACCGCTTATATATTGCATGATTACGTTAGAGGCTGCTTGATGAATCATGCCTAATTCAAGATCAAATACTATGGTTCATATTATCAGATTTTCTCTTGTGGATCCTAGGTTGGTATTCATCATGCCATTCTTCAAAAGTTAAAAAGAAAGGATTGATGGTTGAGAGAGAATACTGAATGAGAAGAGGGTACAAGAACATTATAAACCGAAGTTTACGTCATCTATAGACGATGTTGATGATATTTATATATGGGTGGAAAATTAGATTCAAATGTGTTGGTATATAAGCGCAGATCCAATCAATGACGTTGATACCATTAAGGTGAATAAGTTCAATATAATTAAATATGGAATTTGGGGGAGATAATTGCTGCTTAGGTTATCTCGATTTAATAATAGCATTATGTTTAGTCAGATAAGATAATGAAACAATGTGGAGATTCCTATTATAAATATTCCGATAACAAATATTAGGTTTAGGACTAAGATTTGGAGTAACACTTTAAGTGAACTACAAATAGCAATTGAGTTGTAGGTTTTGTGTGAGAGATTGTAATATGTATGGTATCCTGTTATGAACATTGAGTTGTATGTCGAGTTGTCAGGTGTTAGAGTTGTATTAGATATTTCCGTGATTGCTTGCACTGCTGAGTGCGGGTTGGGACGTGAGGTGGGCTTAGACCTGCTAGCTGGTTTGCCACAACGTATCATCATGTCGAGTAGGCATGGGAAAAATATATATAATACTCTATGTATAGTTGTTAGACAGGCACGAACTTGAGTTATCCTTGTGTGTGCGTGGTGGATTACTTCCCCGGTGATATTGTATTCACCCATAGTCACTCCTATTCCCATGGGCGGCGCCTTACGCCCAGTCATTGCGATGACTGAGATGCTTTGGCCGACAATCTTAAGATGGCGATGGTGACTCTGGGACCTCCACAATATATTTTATTTTCTTTGGAGTTTTGTTGTACATAATAGATGTTGTTGTAAAACCCGTTGTTTGATGTTGTATTTGGATTATTATTTTTCAAAGGCTGTGTCAAGAATGTCTCGATGGACGAGTTGTATAGTTTTATTTATCATGTTAGTCTAAGTCATTTTGCTATCAAGGGGATCCATCATTGGTGACTCATTATTCAAGTTGGATTTATGGTCCAACTTTAGGGCCCACCCGGGCGAAGCAATTTTGGTATCAGAGCCTAGCGTTTATGTGCTTTTCTTGGTGTCTTGTGTGGTTGTGTGTCAAAGAACAGGTTGTCATGAGTCATTCTCTGGCTTTAGAGTCCATTTTCGTTTCCGAATCCGTTGGACTTGGCTTGTCACTAGAAGATTTCCTGTCACTTGCACGAAGGTCTTACTCTAGACTACCTTGAATTTTGTGTTCTTGTGGTGTTACTTGATTGAGATGTATTATACTATGTGATGTGTGAACTGATTATGTTAATATGACGACGCCGAAAGCTATATGCATATGTCGATGGGTAACTAGGTATAATATGGAGATCAATCCATGGCTATATATATATGTCAGTGATTTTGAAAACAAGATACAGCATGGGTTAGAATATGACATATGATATCAAGAATATTTAATAGATATCAAAGGGCATATATTTCGAGGAGGTCATAAAGAAGTTGACGTGGTGGTAGAGAGTGATATTTAGACTTTATGATCGAGGTGATTAAGGATCACAGATACTCAGATGGAGGTACTTGAGTGAATTGTAAAATATCAATAGGTTTATAAGTAAGGGTTATAAGAGTGACTATAATGAAAATGTGGAAACGGGTCAGATAGGAATGTGCAGTAAGTCAGAAGTACAACGAGGTCAATAAGAAAAAGATTTTGAGTTCATCCGCACAATGGTTAAATAAGAGCAGGGTTGAGTGAGTTTATCTTTGTGAGAACATTATTCTTGGAGGATGCAAACTCGAGTTGAAACTTGGAGAATGTGAGTGGACAACATGTTCGACAATTTACGGGAGAGACAGACACATCGGGAAGCACAGCGGGATTCCGTGGGTGTTGAATTTGGAAGTTGTTGACAAGTTGGTACCTGTGTGTGTCCTAAGGCACAGGTGCCGAGTCAGGAGGATTTTGGTACATGTATTTTGTGGATTAGCATTTGATCGTGGTGTAAAGATATTGATCTTAAAGACTAAAGAATTGTCTTATATATTTTGGAGAATTAGACAAGTAATACCCATTGTCTGGTATGATGCAGAGGATAAAGCAGAGAAGGCTGGGTCATTGTAAGAAATGAAATGAAGTTGTTTAATTTCGTAAATATAAGAGATGGTTAAGTGGAGATTTCTTTGAAAAGGTAAGCAAGTTAATTTGAAGGATTCTGAATGAAATCGTAAGTCATGAGAGGGATTGAATAGGTTGTATATTTAAAATATTTTGGAGTGAAAGTTGTTAAGTGAGAATTGTCGCAAGAGGACCTTATTTTAGAATGAGTTCGGTGAACCTATAGTGTCGTGAACAATCTGCAAACGGTGTGAGGGTGGGGATTTGGAACTTTTGAAATGCGTGTAGTTCAACAAGTTGTAAGATAAAATGAATAAGAGTCGGAGGTGGCGGGTTTGTCGGATAGATTTAAGATATCGTTAGGGCATGAAGAGCAGAATGTGATTACAGAGTGGTATTGTTAGGTTAGGAAAATTATTAAGTAACGGAGATGATAATTATGTAGTAAAGGTAATCGAGGATCTTGTGAGCGTGCTTGAAATACAGTTTGTTTTAAAGAAGTTGATAATTGTTTGGGAAATTTAACCATTATATACCGGTAAAGTAGCATTAATTCAGGGAGAATTTATCATCGGAAAAGTATGGATTAATTACATCAAGTCCTAGGCAGAAAGTGAGTGTTAAAGGTACTGTAGTAATGGTTGATTTGTGTATGGTTTGGCCAAGCACTTGGGAATTTGAGTTAGTGAAGTACTAGTAAGTGAATTGTGACTCGATACAAGATCGAAAAGTGGTATTAATGTGCATGGTGGAATATTTAGGTGATGAATTGGTAATGTATTTAGTAGTACGGGAAGAGAATATATATGTTGACCAATGAGCTCGTAAGGATAATCTATTATAAGCTTGAGAATTAAAACAGTGGAGTGACTGGTGGAGTCATAAACCTTTTGCAGTTTCAGAATCATGGTGGCTGGAAGGAGTTGAATAGTTTATTAAAGCAATTGGGGTATTATGAGAGGATCACAAGGCGACAGGCCAATAGGATTAAATTAGGTGTGTGGAAGTGTTACGGAATTTATGTAGCAGTAAAACTATAAGACTTCGTGAGGTATAAAGGTTATAAAACAGCAAATCAAATGTGTTAAGGTGAAATTGTTAACAAACGGGCAGAGGATTCGTAGAGTTACACATTAACAGTATGCTGGAGACCTTGGGTAATTACTAAGACTATATGTCGTAGACAAATTTGTAATGCATGTTGTAGGAGTTGGGTTGATAAGGGAATTGCCATGAATGAACTTAACGTTTATACGGAGTATTATGACGACATCGACTAGAAAGTGACATCGATATCAGATAGAATTTTAATTCTGGGTGGTATTATGGAGGCAATCGAGGAATCATGAATACCAAGATTGAAAATTATAATAACAAAGCAAAATGATATATTAATGGAGAAGATAAGATGATCAGTTGGAACAGAAAATTTGTCGGGTCAATGTCATGGTTACGATAAAGAGGTCACCGCTTTAAGTTTAGTTGGACATAAGATATTGGTGGGCTACGAATACAGATACTATATTGGGAGAATTTGAGTGGGTGACAAGGTGTCATGATATTAGTTGACAAGGGCGTGTCGAAAGGTGCGATGAGATTATCCTCGCGTGTTGTTCTCGAAAAATTCTGGTGACTAAAATTTTTATAAGGTGGGTAGAATTGTAATAACTCGTCTGCATTCAATATTATGAAGAGACATTTAGTTGCTCGGTGGAATATTTTGAGGAAATGAAATTGGGTTAATAGTTGAGATACAACGAATCTGTCAAGTAGTAGTACATTTCAGTTTAAGAGTTTAAAGTTAAATCAATGGGTGATGATATTATTTTAAAGTTAGTTAAATTTATGTTAGAGTTGTGTTGTTAAACTGAGACGAGAGAAACTAAAACTGAAACCCACTGCATAAAGCGAGCAAAGTCTGAGATTTTATTAGTGGACTTCAAGGTGACTTTTTATAATTATCCTTAACCTGTCACCATCATCATTATCATCTCTTCTTTCTAGACTACCGAATTTGCTCCACCATTTCCCTTGATTTTGTTTTTCAATTTTCTTCCTCATTTGGCGAGCTTTGGTCCTAAAATTTTCTGGAGAGATTCCCCGAGACATTCTCTACGCTTTGAGGTAAGAAAGTTCAAATCTTTTGGAGTATTTCTTGAGTTAGAGAATGTTGGATCTTTTGAGAATTTGAGTTGACTTTTGAGCTTTGATGTTTATTATGTTAGTAGAATTGCCATATAAGCTTAGATTATCGTAGGGGCTGACAATTATCGATTATGGGGTTGGAAAAGTCATAAATATAGTTGACCTTTTTGTTGACTTTTTGCAGTTTTTAAATGGTAGTTTAAATGATAGAAGTGTACCTGGACTTTATTTAGGATTGTTTCGAGGGTAAGTTGTGATTTTGAGGTGATTAGAGAATGTTCGGATATTACGAAGTTTTGCAAGTTGGATAGTGCATTGATTTGAGAATAAAGACGATTAGAAATGTACTTTTATTAGTTGCTAATATCTGAACTAGTTAGACCTTCAAACTAGTAATTGGAACTGATCATTAATAGGAAAGGCTAAGTGCTAACTTGTTGAATAAGGTTGTCCGTGGAACTTTGTTGGGTTATTTTAAAGTATCTGCACGAGATTATATACGTAGAACAATGTTATATTATTGAAGTTGTGTTATAAAGTAGTAATTATAATCTTGGAATGTTTTAGGCGTTGATCATGGGGTAAAGGTCCGCCTGGGCGATTGCGCCGGAGTTTTATTTACAGCGTGAGTACTAATCTCTACTGAGCTTCACTTATCGCATGTATATATATGCCATACTCTGGCTGGGTTGTCTTCGAGGATATGTTCACTCAAGTATTCCACTATACGAGATGATGCGTAGATGTGTTGTTATATATATAGTTGATTGTGTGCTGGCTTCGCGGTTAGCCGGCTCTGTGAATGTATGATTTTTGGTGTTTCTGATGAAAGTTGTTATTCTCGTGGTTGGTTTGTCTCGTGGTCTCTAAGCGAGTCGTGAGTAGATGTTTTGAGGTGGTGCCGAGTCAAGAAGAGTCAGATATGAGTTATTATCGCTGAGTTTATGTTGCCCGAAGGATTTGTCCGCATTCGCTGCTCCTAGTACGACGGTGAGTTGCCTGTGACTTAGTAAACTATTCAGATTGCTTCAATGCTACGATTCGGTGATAGCTTATGCGTCGACAAGCATAAGCTTTCTCCCCCCGCAGTCGAGGTTGATTATATGCGCAGCGGTAGAACCGCACTTGCTGAGTTGTAGGGTTGTTGAGCTGACACTCTTGTTGAGTTGTTGAAAGTTGATACCATGTCGTAGCTGACACTCATTGCTGAAACAAGTGAGCTGATACCATTGATTGCGCCGATGGAGTCGCTTGTTGTTGAGCCGATCGGTTGGCTGGCTGGTAGTTGGGTAGTCAAGTGCCCTCGGGTCACAGGTTGAGTCTGTCGGTCAGATATATGTTGTTTTGGGATTTTTGGTGTTGCGGATATGTTTTCGCGATTCATTTATATGTTTTATGACTCATTTATCGCTTATGGATATTGCATTGATTACGTTAGAGGTTGCTTGATGAATTGATGTCAATTAAGATTGGGGGCGATTATAGTTCATATTAGATTTTCTTGTATCCTAGGTTGGTATTCCATCGTTACATTCTTTTCAAGGTTATTAAAAAGTTGAGTTATCATGGAGTTGAGATAATGACTAATGGAGAACAAAGAGGGTACAAGAACATTATAAACCGAAGTTTATGCTCATCTATAGATGATGCTTACGATATTTTATATATGGTGGAAAATTAGATTCAAATAAAAGGCATATAAGTTATGATCCAATCACGACGTTGATTAATATGAACAAGTTCATACCAAATGAGGAATTGGGGAGATAATTCACGCTTAGGTTAATCTCGCCTAATATACGTTGTTTAGTTGTATTAAGATAGTGAAACGATTTGGAGATTCCTAATATAAACATCCCGATAACAAATAGGTGTGACTATGATTTGGAGTGCCTAAGGTAGCACAAATAGCACCAGCTGCGTAGGCTTTCGTGTGAGCTTGTATGTAAAAGCGGGTATCCCAGTTATGAACATTGAGTTGTATAATGAAGCTATAAAAGAGTTGTATATTAGATACTCGTGATTAAGTTGTACTCAAGCGAGTAAGTATTAATGGAGGGCTTACCGCGTTAGTTGGAAAGCCATTAAGAAAGATTTACTCGCTGAGAGTAGCATAGAAAATATACAGCTACTAGGTAGTTGTTGTATTAGGTAATGAACTCAGATATCCTCTTGTGTGTATGTGTGTGGATTACTTGCAGATATTTGTATTCACACTAGCTTTAGCAGCTGACTCCCTATTCCCCTGGCGGGCGGCGCCTTATGCCCAGTTGTTGCGGAAGAACGTTTTGGCCGATACCCGTAAATATGGCTGTACGCGACTTCAGAAGACCTCCACGTACTATACTTTTGTTTTCTGGAGTTTTGTTGTATATGGATAATTATATGTTGTAAAACCCAGTTTGTTTGATGTTGTATTTGAATTATTTTCAGTGGTTGTGGTGTTGGTTAGTTTACCCGATGGACGCAGTTGTATGCTTTTACTTATCATGTTAAACGGTCATTTTACATCATGATTCATCGTCAGTGACTCCGGGATTATTCAAGTTGATGATGGTCCTAACCTCAGGGGCCCACCTGGGCAACAATATGATTGTGTTCATGCAAGATTTATCAATAATCAGGCGTAATTTATTTATTATTCCTGAATATTCAAGTATCTTTGAGAAACTGCCAGATTCTCATCATTTTATTTTAAACTTAAAGAATTACTATCGCTTGTGTACTAATCTTGGATTTCAGCGCCTATTTTTGCCACTGAGAAGTTTCTTTCCAACACCTCGTGTGTTTGGCTGGCGGTTTCAAATATATAACTTAGATAAAGCTCAGAGGTTTTCCTATATTTTCTCATGTATTTTGACGCGAATGTTGTAGCCTGTGGATGGAATTCGAACAACAGGGGGGTTTGCAGTCAAGCTTCCAAATGTTTCTCTCTGATTGGTTGGTTTATTTCGTGGATTATGATCTTAACCATCGATTTTCTCTCGAGGCAAGATTCGGGACCGCGATCAAAATAAATTTGGTCCCCAAGAAACCAAAGAAAATTCTATTTGAGGTCCCTCGACTTTCAGGAGCTTTTGATTTTAACCCCCACAACTTCATGAGCTTCATCATTTTGAACCCGTGGATTTTCATAGAGTCTTCATTTTGAGCCACGTGACTTCCGGAATGTTCCTTATGGCTAATTTTGATCAATAAAATTGGGGGTTTTCGAGCCCTAATTTTAATTGACATTTAATGTAAGGCTATTTTCGAAACTTTTTTTCGAAGTTCAATTTTAGGTTAGTTAACGTAAAACCCCTTTGTTTTTACTTCGACACCCCAGGCTTAGTTTCCCCGCCAACCCTTATTCGATTTATGTTTGATTTAATTAGGTTTAATCGAAAATTCTGGCACCTTTTTAGTGGTTTCAATTTTAATTAATTTGATTAATTGGCTCAATCAATTTAATTATTATTTTTGATAATTGATGTGCAATAATGGCACCGTTGTTCCTGTTAGTAAATAGAGGACTAGAAAAAAATGCCAAGACGACGTATGGTAGAGAATTCAATAGTTAAGGAAAGTAAAATTATGAAAAGATGGCAAGTTTTATTGTTAAAAAATCATACGAAACGGTTTCTTATAGATATTTTATTAAAATTAGTAGCGCTCCATAATTTTATTACAGTTATGTATTAATTTATATGCTTTCAACTAAGCGGCAAAAGAAATTTAACATATTATAGAAATTATAAGCTTTCAACAATAACTAATGCAACATCAGATAAAATTCATTAATTATGTCTAACTTTTGGCAAATAGTTGAAAGGGTAAGCTTTTTCAGTAAAACACATATTATGCAAATAGTACAAATAATTTGATAAAGTTGCTCATGCGAGATTAATCACAAAAGAGTGAGGCGATTTTGTAAAAGGTGCTCAAAGAGCGATATGATTTTACGAAAATAATTAATATGCATTTAATTATTTTTACATATAACGCTACCTAACCTTATTAATAGTTCTTGCAAATCAACTAATCTACAATAGCTATGGTTGAGATTAATAAATCTACAAAGTCCTAAAATTTGAAATGTATATAATTATTATCACAACTATAAATAACACTATTATTCATATCTTCAAAATTATTGATCAAACAAATCAATGACCGCTAACAATATGAATCTTTTTATTCAAGAGAATATAAACTTTATGTCAAGCGTGATAATAGTTCAACGGCTAAAGACAATAAACTTTTAGACACTTATTAATAATATTGTACAAACCAAGTTATAATTTCATATCAACTTTCAGATAAAAAGAATATTTGTAAATTCATAAAGAAATAAAATATATAATTAATAAAATATTAGAAACACACTATCACATGCAACGCACGATTTAATTCACATATTTTTAAAAGTACGGGATCAAAAGTATGAAAATATAACTTAATAATTTTTACATTTATTTGTATATTAATAGTCAAACTTTAATTTATAAACAATGATTTCTCACATAATTTTAGAAAAATAGTAAGATCTTTGATCATTTGCTCAAATTATTTAATAAATACATATTTAAAATAATTTATTTGAACGATAATTTTGTGTTCACAATAAAAAACAACATGATAAAGTTTAAAATTGTTTACTACTAAATAACTACCATCATCTAAATATAAAATATATTGTAAGAAAAAGTTAGTAGGAAATACATCAATATTTAGTCCTAGCTGGAGTCCAGATAGGAAACACGCCAAGTAAGGCCCCCGCTTGATCGACGTCACTACCAAGGTTGGGATACCAACCTCATACACTCTGACACACTACATCAAATAAGTTGCTAAGCCAGCGATGACATTTTAAATCAACCACAAATGTAGGCCAATTTAATTGGCAGTCCCACTCCCTCTATATAATGTTGCTGTAAGACTGCCTTGGGATAAGCAATAGTTTGACATTTGGGGAAGGTGGAGACTAGCAAAAGAGAAAAAAGTTGATGAGATCTGCCTAGAGGGTATTCCTCAACACTCCCCTCAGAAACCATGTTTGTTATGTACTAGCTTCTTGGTACAACAAAAGAGGTATGGATTCCTTTAAATGAAAAGTACAAGCATGTTAAAATTGGTACTAATAGATGCTTGGTTGTTAGATATTTTGAGTTCGAGTTTGATGAAAAGCTTGGATTGTTGGATCAAGTTTGAAACATGGAAATCCTTTTCTCCCGCTTAAGAACAATTGGTGTAGTGTTTCCTGATGTTATACAGCTTGGAGCAATTCTTTGTTAAACTCGAATCCCTTGAAGCGTGGATATGTAAGAATATGCTTTATTCTATGAAGTTTTGTCTTACTTCATTGACTTTAGTTTAGTAGTCTAAAATTGAGTGTGGAAAATTGCTCAAGAGATGGTAGAGATCTATGACTTGGTTAATAATAAAGTCCACTTTATGTTTCTCTGAGAATGAAAGTAGGAAATACTAATAATTTAAAGGCTTTTATTAAGAAGAGAAAAAGATGTCTTAAAGTGGAACAAATCTTCGGAATTTCTTAGAAGGACCATTTTGGTTCCAATAGGAAACCTCTTGATATTACAAGAGACAGCTTTTAACAATAACAATCAGGGCAAACGTAAGGTGTGAATCGATGAATGTAACCAACATAGTAATGTAAACAACACCAATGTAGAAGAGTGCGACGCATTACACTGAGTAGTTAACATGACAACCACCGAACTCACTATGTTGGTGGTTGATTGCAAGGTCACTATCCATGTGTGCAACAATAAGAAGATGTTCAAAACTCAAAAGGAGGTAGATGCACAGAGGATGTCATGATGGGAAACAATGTTGTCACTACATAATGTATTTATGTACCTTCCCTTAGGAAGAATTTAATTTCTACAAATTTACTTTAAAGAGATTGGCTTAAAGGATGTTCTAGAGTCAGAGGGTTGTAGTGACAAAGAATGGAGTATCTATTGGAGCAGATACTTACGTTGATGGTATATGTTCAACTTTCCATTTCAAAGTAACGGTTAATGTTGTTTATTCGATCAGGTTTTCTACCTTATGTATAAATTAGATAATTATGGTTGTTGAATTTATGTCTAAATACATTATAAAAAAATACAAGGCTCAATGGACTGCAAATGTGAATTATGTTAAAGAAAAAATCTCTAAAACCCATATAACAAAGTTGAGTTAAGCACAAAACTTTATAATTTATTCATACTTATATTAGAATTGAGGGTACTTACTAGAGGTGTGTTAAACAATACTTTATCACTTTTATAGATGACTATCTGGGTTGCCCACTTTTATTTGCTTATTAAGGACTGACTAAAAATGAGGCCTCGAGAAAATTCAAAGACTTCAAATCCATTGTGAAGAATGAAAAGGAATCTAAGATTAAAATGTGTTGAAATGCATTGAATTTAACATCTAAACTTAGTAGTTTAGTTTTAATAGTTGGTCCTATAAAAGGCCTCCTATTTGGAAGTAATGTCCGGTGAAATTTCTATTTAGGGGTAAAATTATCATTTTATGATTATTAATATTGTTAAAAGCACATGGTTGGGACTCATTTTTGATCGGGTGTTAAAGCATCATTGTAGAATTTAGACCACCTAAATATCAGCCAACCTCTTTAACAATTCCTCCAACCAACATTAGGTATTCCTTCCAACATCTTTGCCATCTTTCTCCAACAAAATTCATCATATCTTCATCCATATTTTAACATTCATTCTATAGTTTCGGCCTCGAAATCACATCCTATAACAACCGTGATCCAGTAAACGCATTAATAAACATCATCAATGAAACACGTAGACTTTTCTAATTTCAATTACATAACTCCTACTAAACAAAATCGATTTGCTCGAATAGCCACAACGGGGTCAATAAAATAAGAAAAGATCTTTGATTCACAAGAAGTCTCAAAGACAACCTCACACCATCTAGACCGAAAGTACAAACTAATGGCTGTGATTAACTACACAGTAAAACTGAAATCTATGCTCCGATACCAAATTAAACACCGGCCTGACGGGCCCCTCAGTTGAATCGCTATCAACCTCGAATATTAGAGTCACCAATCGACTTGATATCAACATACAAAAGACTCAATTGGATAAGAATAATCAAACACTTTATCCATCGGGTGAACCAAACACTCACCATTAAACACAACATTCATATCATTCACTCAAGTTTGAATACTAAATTAAACATCATAACGACATATATAATCCGCAAAATATACTAGTATCTTAATGGCTCCACATGACCCTCACAAAGGACAACATAAATTTGAAAAACCTCGACAAGAAAACAATAGATGAAGGATCTAAGTAGATATCCCTAATCCAGCTTACACCCAAACTATATACTTCACGTGTTTTCCCCAACTACAAAATTCTAGGGGGTCCCCAAACAAAGGGGTGAGCTGAAGCTCAATGAATATTTATATAACGAACCATAACTAGTCACACATATATGCATAGTATTAAAGTCTCAACAATTAATAGAATCCACCTTCAAATAATCCGTAATAATTCAATATCCGATAACTCTAATCATCATATCAAATAATCCAACGAAATAAACTATCACATACACAACAATAACATCCAAGATATCACAAATTAAACAGAAATAACTCATCTCCCGCCAGCCTTATTAGAGTCTATAACACCCTAATAGAGGAAAATAACAAGCAAACGGGCATCAACAAAAAATACAACTCTCCTACTCATGCCTAAGTAGATTTGGGAATACACTTCGCTTAAGCCAAATATCCCCAATTTTTACTAATTAAGCAACTATTCGACATCCACACCCAAAGTAACATAATAATAACAATACATTTTTATTTTAGTAACTTTAACTAACAACATCTACTAGATTTGTGAACTACTCTTGAACTAGTTATTTCATCCGTTTTTACGTATATATTACTATAACTATTTTAACTTTTGTCTATCCAAACTACACATTTTGATTCTTTTGTCTATACAAACTATTTTAGTTATATCAAGAATCTAAATTAAATACTTCATTATCCAAATCTATTACGCGTAATTCAACTGAACCAACACATGATTCTATAATTTACTTTATATATTATAAGTAATCAACTTACTACATAATCTACAAGAATTTACTAGATAAATTTATAGCCCTATAACCAACATACTCATATTTTAACCATTAAATATGAACTCTAAACCTAAATATCAAGATGATATCTTTAGCACTAAAGTAACTTAGCATAGCAAGAGTAAAACTAGTTATATAACCAATAAATGATATATACCTTTCCTTCTTTGAACTCATGATAAAACTTAGGATTACATTTAAGAGAAAATCAATCAAAAGGAAAGGAAAAAAAAATCTAGAAGAAGGGAGTGGAGTTCGCCATAACGCAAGGAGGAGAAATTTTATATACATAGTTTCATTGTTAACCTTTGAAGTAAAGTAAAGCAAGCTCCAGGTAATTGCTAGGAGGTATCAAGACGAGGTGTCAAGTTTTCTTAGTCATGAGGAAAAATGAGTGTAATTTATCTATGACTTGTCTAGTTCGAGCTTGAGTCGGTTAGAGCACATTTAATTATTGCTTAAGTGTGGTGGTGAAATTTCATTTTGGGAAAAATGGAGCTTTTACAATTAACACTGCTTCGAAAGGCGATGGGACTCATTTTAATCATAAAAGCTACACCCACATAAGAGTTTTAGTGAAATTACCATTTCAATGCTCCTTATTTGCAAGTAGTGTTTAAAGAAGTTTTACGAAAGTCAGTTTACATACGTTAAGATCGTCACAGGCTTATGTAAGACCTCCATTTTGATCATGGAGCAAAATCACAATCCAAATAGTATTTTTTTAAGTGTGAAATTATGATTTCAAACCCCCCTATTTAAAGAAAAGAAGGTTGGAGGAAGCTCATTTAAGAAAAATTGGTTTTTACAGACATAATCGCTCGATAAAAGCATAAAGTGACTCATTTTGATCATTTGTGGTAGTGCCACCCAAATAGTGTTTTTTAAGTGTGAAATTATAATTTCAACCCCTTCCTATTTCAAAGTATATGTTTGAGGAAGCTCATTTAGGCAAATAATCATTTTACAGACATAATTATTCCGTGTATTTTATAAAGGGATTCATTTTCATCGTGGGTCCCAAAGCACACCTGAATATGTTTTAAGCAATGTTTCAATTCTTATAAATTTTATTGCTGCATAAAGCCGATTTAGGGCCAAAATATTCATATTTTATAAATTGTTATTAACACCTGCTCAAAGCGCCATAAATCTTTATTTCGATCATGGTGCTGCAATAGTGTGTTTGCAGTGTAAATTTCTATTTTAATTCTCCCCTTTAGTTTGAAAATGTAGGTGTTTGGAGAAGTTTCATTTAGGGGCAAATAGCTATTTTACAGTTATTATTGACACTGCCCGGGCAAGCGCTTATAGAAAGAATTCATTTATTCATGGGTGGTATAAGAACACTGGGCCAGATGCTTTTAAGTTTGAAATTACTACGAACCCTGGCCCCTATTTCCAAGGTAAAGGTTTATGAAGCTTCAGTTTTAGGGCAATATAGTCATTTTATAACAAATTATTAACATTGTCTGCAGCGCTTTTATAATTTATTTTGACTAAAAGCAAAAGCATACCCATTAGTGTTTTATAAAGTGTAAAATATATTTCAAATCTCCCTACTGTATGTAATTTGAGGAAGTTTTAGAAAAGGCAAAAAAAGAGTCATTTTACGTGATTATTAATACTGCCTAAAGTGTCCTTAGTAGACCTATTTTGATCATGGGAGTCAAAGCACACCCTAAATAGTGTTTTTGCTAAATTACTGTTTCAAATTATCGGTGCAGGCGTAACGCTTGGAGAAAGTTTCATTTAAAATGTCAGCTTATTTTGCCATTATTAACACCTGCCTCGGGTGTGGTTATAGGATTGATTCATTTTAATGGGTGCCAAAAAGCACACCCAAGCAGTGCTTTTTTAATGTGGAATACTATTTCTGGCCCTCCTCTATTTGAAAGCATGGAGAAGTCTCTCATTCCGGCGGCGCACCAGTAACCAAAAGGGGCCCGATATTTCCTGTTCAGGAGGTGAGTGACTCATGAGCCCATTTCAACCCAAATTCACACATGTTCTCTTCTTGTTAAGATCTGAAAAGTCCAATCCACCGAGTCCTCCTGGACTAAGATTTTGAGCCGAGTCAGAACGATCATAGCTGATACCCACCACTTTTTAATGTTAGAGAGGACCCTTTAATACATTAATAAAAGATAGTTCAAGGGGCTGAAGACTCATTACTGGAATTTAGACCACCTATGGTGTTGAAAACCACCCACCGGATCGAAGTAAACAAACAATGTTGATCATTTGTATGTGTCAAAAAGAGTCATTGTCCTCAACATGTTTTGAAAAACCACGCCCAGTATTTTTAAAGTGTGGAATTACCATTTCAACGCATCCTATTTGCAAGTGTAGTGTCTAAGGAAGTTTCATTTAGGGGCAAAAAAGTGTCATTTTGCAGATTATTAACATTATTCGGTGTGCTGTAATGTAATTCATTTTTGATCACGTGGAGCCAAAACCACACCAGGCTTTTGGCAAGCAAATTATTGGTTTAAACAATTTGTTTAAAGTTAAGTTTCATTTATGTTTGAAGGTCATTTTATAAATTATTAATAAAGAGTTCAGGGAAAGCGCAGACTAATTTGATCATGGAGCTAAAAGAGCTCCAAATACGGTTTTATTATGTAAAAAGTATTACCAGCCCCCGCCCTTATTTAAAAAGTAATGTCCGAGGAAGTTTCATGAGGGTAAAGAGTTATTTTGCGAGACATACATTGTTCTGTGTGCTTATGGCGGACTCATTTTGATCACAAGTGCTTAAAAGCACACCAAATAGTGTTTTTTGGCGCTAAATTACTATTTCTAGCCTCCCTAATTATGGCAAGTGTGTAAATGGAGGAAGTTTCATTTATAGGTAAATAATCATTTACAACACAACAGTGTTCTGCAAAAGCAAGGACCACTTTGAAAGCCCAAAATAGTGTTTTCATTATGTACCATCGTGTCACTCCTTCCCCCCTATTTGAAAGTGTAATGATTGAGCAAGTCCGATTTAGGTGAAAAATTGTCATTTTACTAATATTAACACCGTTTGGGTGCGCTTATAAAGTGACTGTGATAATTGCAAAAGCACACCTAAAATGTTGTTTTATTAAGAGTAAAAATTACTATTTCAGCTCCCTAGTTGCAAGTGTAATGTTGAGGAAGTTTTATCTATGGGCAAAGTTAGCTATTTATTAAATTATTAACACAAATAAATTGTGTATATGGTGAAATATTATCGCCACCCCCTCCCTTATTTGAATGTAGTGCTCTATTTGTCTCATTTAAAACATTGCTTTTTACTGATTATTAACTCAGTTCACTCTATGGAGGGACCTCATTTCGAACATGCTGCTAAAGCATAGATCCAAATAGTAAGGTGTTTTTATAAGTGTGTAATAATATTTCCAACCCATCCCATTTCAAAGTGTAGTGTTTGAGGATGTCCACTAGGGGCAAGTCATCAATTTTATAAATTATTGACTGCTCGGGTGTGCTTATAGAGGACTCATTTTGATCATGAGCTGCTAAAAGATGTAAAAGATTGTGTACCATTTATTAACCCTCCTATTTGGTAAGTGTAGGTTTGGAGAAGTTCAATAGTCATTCCACATATTAACAGCAATACGTAACCGAACGGGGCATACTG